>QMIH01001869.1:55370-80978 GCA_003987875.1 Clarias batrachus
TATATATATATATAAACAAAAAAGAAAGTTTTATGTTGAAATCAAAAAGATTTGTTAAGAAAAAAAAAATTTCTCATGAGACAAGATCCATTATATTAAGAGGCAGCCTTATATCTGGAACGGTAAGAATTTTCCTGGAAATTATGCACAATCATTCCTGCAGTCTGTTGCCACCTCATTATCTAACAAGCCTGCATTAGGCTTTCACTCACAACACACAGAATGTCACTGTTCTCCCGGTGCTTTGACATTGCGTGCCATTCACATATAACAGAATGTCTGTACCCTCCCAAGAGTCCATGGATGAATGGCAGAAGTTAACACCAAAGAGGTGGGTATGATAGGCAAACACAAATATGCTTTTTGCCTATCATACCTTGCTTTTCACAGAGATACAGGAGATTTCTTTATGAATCGGCCAAATCCAATCACAATTCCATTCACAGGCCCCTTCTCTGTCGCTTCTGGCACCTGAGTCGACTCAAAAGCTGACTTGAGATTCCAGATTTGTTGCTCAACTTCCTATTCTGGTGGCTGAGATGAGATTTATCAGCTTTATGCAGGGGAACCTGAAAGATGCAATTCATTTATACCAAAGTGTTCACTGATCTTTGAAATGCAACCTTCTGAATTTCCCTCAGAGGGAGAGAGAGAGAGAGGGAGAGATCACATTTATAATTTCCTTGCTAACTTGTAAAGCAGCAGAATGGGCCGCAGTGGTCTGGCAGAATAAAATCTCAGATCACCACATTAGACTCCTCGATTGAAGCATTTGTTCACCCTCATACAGCATGTGCAAATGTGTGCAGCTGTCAGTTCTCACATCTAGGTGGAGGAACTTCTTCTAGATACCTGTACAGCTGAGTCTTTGGCACTCTTTAAACAACGACTTAAGTATCTGTTGCTTCATTACTTGGGCTAATGTAAAAAAAAAAAAATCCCAACAGTGTTTGACTGATAGTACTTAGTTAGTAACCTAGTAACCCAGTGTGGGGATCTGTCCAATGGCTAAATGTGCCCTGCAAGCTGCAGTTCAAAGACATCTGGAAATGGTTATCTACCAAGGATGTCCTACTAAAGATCCTGAGTCTAGGAAACCAATGTGGTACACTGGTTAATTTAAGTTCCTTAGGAGGATTACCCCTGTCCCGTACCAGCTGGCATTTCCTCAATCCATGTGGATTAATCCTACTTTTAATTTCTATATAAGAGTATAAGAGGAGAAGAAAAGAAATGTTAAAAAGGTAAGAAAAGAAAAAAGAAAATATGTGTTGACAATAAAAGAGAATATATGTTGGAGAGAAAAAAAGCAAATAGTATTCATGTTGAAATAAAAAGAAAATATGTGTTGAAGAGAAAAGAGAATTAATGTTAACACATAACATCACAGATCCATTTCTCCTTTAATGGATATCATGGGGACTATAACACAGACCACATGTGACATGTGTCTCACCAATATTTTGTTTATTTGTTATATATGGATTTGATTAAGAGATGCAGTCAGAACAGATTAAATATAAAATTAGAAAATCTGTTAGGGTCTGTTCATTGCTTGTTTTAAAATCAAAGCTAATGTCTTGCACACATTTTAAGGATAATACAACCACAGACCTCTGATTATTTCAGAATGTATTTACATTAATCACATTATCAATAAAGTTGAAGGTGAGTCAGTTCCACTGACAGTCATACAATACATGCGCATGGGCAGATAAAGTAGAATGCTTTCAATAATAGATTCATATAATTCAATAATAGATTTCAATCTTGCTTTCAATACGTGTGTCTGTGGTGCCACCCATGAAAAAAGAGTGAGCCCGCTACATCAAATGTAAAACCACAATGCTGTCCGGCGATTGATTAAATGCTTGTTAACTAATGCTGCCACGCAAAACGCAATTTTTAAATGCATTTTGATGTATTTTTTAAGACTACATTTGTACCGCTAGCAACGTAATGTTATTGACTTAGGTAACTGTAATCAAATTACATGCATTTAAAATTGAACGTGTTACATTACTGCGTTATCAGGGAACGTAATTAGATTACAGTAACATGATACACAGTAACGCGTTATTCACAACTCTGCTCATTAGTTAGTTTTGATAATTAATTCTGCCTTTAATACTACATCTATTTTTGTCTGTATTTTGATTATTTTCTATATGATCACACAATGTTTCACACCATTCTTACACTGATGAATAGCTGGTTATAACCCTTTATTTAAATTTGTTTCAGTCTGTAACCTTTCTCTTCTTGAGCATATTTTAATAGTCCCATATGTAACTATTTCTTTAAATAGGTGTCAGAGGTCCTCCAAAGCGTGTCTGTTAAAACTCCAGCAGAAAAGAACTCTCAGATAATGTATTTCTCATGCCTCAAACTCCATGTCTTTCAATTTACTTCTGAACACACTTTCAGTGGCTACTTCTAAGCCACTCCCCACCATAGAGCAGCAAAGCTGGACAACAAGCAGCAAAGCTGGACAAGTGAGCTGGACAAGCTCTAATATAAAGTCAAAATAGGGGAAAAATCTAATTGGCTTGTTTAAGTCCTGGCCAATACAAAAATGGAAAATGGATAATGATTAGGGAATATTTTTTCTCATCTTTTTTCTCTCTACTTGCAAACTGGAGACCTATGTGAATGTCTAAAACTGACAAAAAAAATTATTTTGCATAATGGGTCCCCATTAATTTAAGGTAGCCTCTGACATTCAACATTAGATTAAAAAAATAGTGCACTTTTGTTGAATTGGCAACGCTTGAATAATTAAAAAAAAAACTGCAATTACATATTCATTTTAAAAATTTAAATGAATCATAGTTGGAATATGAAAGACACATTTTAAGCTAATTAAAATTCACTTTTTTTTTAAAGTAATAAGCAATGGACAAAAAAAACACACACATTTGCACACCAAATATATCATATGAAATCTTATCAAAGCAGAGTAACACAATCTGTATTCAAACATGATAGGTAAGATAGTGACAGCACATATTAGAACAGTGTGTCACGGCTTTGATCCATGAATGACCTTATCACAGAGCAACCCAAAGAACCTATTACTTTATAGAGCTAGCTCAACTGACAACTCACAAATGGGAGCTCACTGCAGCTGTCAGTGCCAGAGATAAAAGGTATCACTCCAACTGATTGACACAACAAAGTTTGACCAAAGTAGTATCACAAAGACTTTCTTAACAGTTACAAAGTAAACGGCTTGTAAGGCTGTAGCTGTTGATGAACCTTGAGACGCATATAAACAAATTAGGCCAGAATAAGAGTCACATTTAATCACAAGCTGGTAATTAGTCTGAGCATCTAGTGGGGAATAAGCTGCATTGGTTCATTGCCTAAAGCTAGTTGGCAGACATCAGTTTTCTGCATAACAGCAAAAAAGTTTATGTATATAATTAATTTATCATTAACATCCAAAATATTAGTATCTAAGTATTTAGAATAGATATTCTGGTAATCGTGCTACCTGGATAATCTTCCAGTATTTTCTCATTCATTTTCATTAGGCATTTAATTAGATTAAAAAGCCACCTTAGAGGTACTCAGTTTACTAATACACAACAAATACCTAAAATAATGGGAATGTACAGTGATGTGAAAAAGTGTTTGTCCCCTTACCGATTTCTTATTTTTTTTACAAGTTTGTGACACTTAAATTTTTCATAACAAATTTAAATATTAGTCAAAGATAACACTAGTAAACACATCATGCAGTTTTTAAATGAAGGTTTTTATTATTAAGTGAAAAAAAAATCCCAAAATACATAGCCCTGTGTGAAAAAGTGTTTGCCCCCCCTGTTAAAACATAACTTAACTTTGGTTTATCACACCCGAGTTAAATTTCTGTAACCACACCCAGGCCTGATTACAGACACACCTGTTTGCAATCAAGAAATCGTTTAAATAAGACCTGTATGACAAAGTGAAGTAGACCACAACATCCTCAATAGCTCGACATCATGCAGAGATCCAAAGAAATTCAAACAAAAAAGAAAATAATTGAGATCTATAAATCTGGAAAAGGTTATAAAGCCATTTGTAAAGCTTTGGGACTGCAGTGAACCACAGTAAGTGTTCCATGAAAACCATAACGCTCAAAGAACATAACGCTATGTAATGAGCAAAAAGAACATAACGCTCGTCTCAGTTTTGCCAGAAAACCTCATGATGATCCCCAAAAACTTTGGGAAAATAATCTGTGGACTGACGAGACAAAAGTTGAACTTTTTGTAAGGTGTGTGTCCCATTCTGCGTAAAAGTAACACCGCATTTCAGAAAAAGAACTTAATGCCAACATTAAAATATGGTGGTGGTAGTGTGATGGGCTGTTTGATGCTTCAGGACCTGGAAGACTTGCTGTGGTAAATGGAACCATGAATTGTACTGTGGCCCAAACTATCGTGAAGGAAAATATCCGGCCATCTGTTTGTGACCTCAAGCTGAGGCGAACTTGGGTTCTGCAGCAGGACAATGATCCAAAGCACACCAGCAAGTCCACTTCAAAACAAAATGAAGACTTTGGAGTGGCCTAGTCAAGGTCCTGACCTGAATCCAATTGAGATGCTGTGGCATAACCTTAAAAAGGCGGTTCATGCTCAAAAACCCTCCAATGTGGCTGAATTACAACAATTCTGCAAAGATGAATGAGCCAAAATTCCTCCACAGAGCTGTAACAGACTCACTGCAAGTTATCGAAAACACTTGATTTGTTGTTGCTGCTACTGTAAGTGTGGCCCAACCAGTTATTAGGTTTAGGGGCAAACACTTTTTCACACAGGGCTACTGTAGTTTGGGATTTTGATTTCCCTTAATAATAAAAACCTTCATTTAAAAACTCCATGATGTACTTACTTGTGTTATATTTGACTAAGTGTGACAAACATGCAAAAAAAGAGAGAAAGAAATCAGTAAGGGGGCAAACACTTTTTCACACCAGTGTGTGTGGTGTGTGTGTGTATTTATCATGTTGGTTCTGAATGAATCAACCTGAAATCACTGACTAGTGATCTGCAAAAAAAAAAGTGGAGGGAATTTGGCTCAGGGCTGGTTTATTCACGAATTTTTAAATGTGTGTGAATCTCAGGAATGACCCGAATGATTCTCTGACTTGAACACTGAACTGACTTGAAATGTGAGAGGAGTGAATCTCAATCATAACAGAAAGATTTGTTGATTTTGACTCTGACCTGAAAACTGAATGGCACAAAAGGCAGGCAACAAGTTTGGCATACATGGCATTGCCAGTCTCATCCCCAAGTTGCAGATGCACACCTATAGCATTACTGCATCTAGTGATATCTAGTAAACTAAGCTGCTTCAGTCCAGTAATAAAAGCCCTCTCTAAAGCATGTTTTGTTGATTGTAAGAATGAATGAATGAATGAATGAATGAATAAATAAATAAAATCCCCCCAAAATTAAAAATCCTAAACTCAGCACTTTTTTGAACAAGTGATTTTGATGTTTTGTTTGATAATAAAAGACAGGGGAGTTTGATAAGACCATTCACAAAGACACATGGCCTTGGAATGAATAAAGAAAAGCATGGGGGAAGCTCACACAGTGCAAAGAAAAATGAAGGAAAGCAAATTTGTACCTTCCTACAGTTTGCTGCTATGGAGAATAGTCATGACAAAAGTATTTGCAGATTTCTCCGAGTATCAGTGCATTCATTTATCATAGCCTGCAGGAGTTGAGTTTCCTTTTTTTTTTTTTTACTGACTCTCTTTTAGTCAGCATGAAGCAAAGATAAGAATAAAGTTAATCTAGGAAATCTTCACACCTTTAGCTTCCCTCAGGGACATATTAAATAATGGTTATCAACATAAATATGAAAGCTACCCTGAAATCGAAATAGAAACCAGAACTCTAAAGTCCGAGGATTCAACATACTGTTATATTAGCAAATGCCACAAGACTTAAAAACAATTAACATAAAATGAACAGTTTAGTGATCACCCTAAAACTAACAGCAGAGTTAATTTGTAAATATTAAAAGGTAATAATTTCCTTCCAAACATCTCTGGTTTAACGGACATAAGATACCATCCCAGATAGCACACTGCTGAAGTGTCAACGCTCGGCCAACGGCAATGCATACACTGGGCCAATGTTGGCATCAGTGGTTGGCCCAATGTCATTTTGTCCATTGGCTCAATGTTGTATCATAGGTTAGCCCAAGGTTGGTTCAGTAGATAATGGCAAAGTTGGAAAGTGGAAATTAAATTAGGCTCTTTTCCTCATTGCCTATAATAATAAAACTTATATCTCCAAACATTTATTTATTAATTTTATTTGTGATAAAATATGGGAAAACATATGTAACCATTATGATGTTAAACTACAAAAAGTAAACACCTCAAGTTGAGGCAAATTTGGGTTCTGCAGCAGGACAATGATCCAAAGCACACCAGCAAGTCCACTTCTGAATGGCTGGAGAAAAACTAAATTAAGACTGTGGAGTGGCCTAGTCCATGTCTAGAAACACTTTTTGTCACAGCAAGTTGGATGAAAATAAATGTATACAGTACAAAAAGCACCTATTGCCTCAGACTGTCTTTTATATTAGGTGGCTCTGTATCTTCATCATCATTCACCTTGGTACATTCACCATCAGCTTGGTCACTGTAGCTCAGCTTTTCTTTATCATCATCATCTTCATAAACATTACAGCATCTTTGGAGGACTGCGACTCTATTGATGTAAATACATCAATAAATTGAACATTGTATTTCAATGTTAATGTAAAAATGTTAAAATGTACCTATACAGTATATTTATCATAGCTAATACGTATGTTTTAAAAGGGTGGTAAGAAACTGAGGACTCAGTAGAACACAATACAAATGTACTATGATAGTACAGGGAGTATTATAGTTTTTTATTCTAGATTGTCAGATATGTATGGCATGGTTCAATGACTGATGACTATGGGCACTTCATTTGAAATCCATTGCCTCTTTTCTTGGCAAATTTGAGACTGATCAAGAAGTAAGTTAAGTACTATAATTACCATCACACAAGGTGTGCACCAATCACACACCACTGACCACGTAAGTTTAACAAAAGCAAAATTACCAAGGAACAAAGAAATGTAAATAGCTTTAATTTTTGTTTTTTATTTGTAATTCAGTGAATTAAGTGCTTTGTTCGAAATAATTTGATTTGTTATGTGTCATCATAAGATTAAAGAACCCTTTTTATAAACTGGACCATGTCTTTTGGCAAACTTAAAATGTTTCGTATGGTTTTGTGCAATAATGATATTGTCCAAACCATTTTGTATGAAACCTAGTTTTGTCAAATATCCAGGATATTTGCTCTATTTGTTGTTTATACTAGTTGCTTGTTCACTGTCTTTTGTGGATGGGATCCTCTAAGTAAAATCCATAGTTATGTCCTACCCATTTATACCTTATTATATTTATATAATAACTATAATTTACTAAATATTATTTTATACTATACGATGGTAACATTATACTATAACTTTATACTATACAATATGGCACACACACACACACACACACACACACACACACACACTACTACAGTATATAGTATTTGCTAAAAAGGCTAAAAGTCTTTTTGCTTCCTGTTTTAACATACAACAATCCTATGGTTAGATGCCATCTTTATTCCAGGCTTTATTCAGTACGTCTTAACACCTTACAACATATTTTTTCGTAAGAAACAAAATACCCTCAATATGGTCAAAGTTGGCTAGTAAGCCTTTTCTTGCTATTTTTACATATTTCAAGCTGGAACTAATCTTAATTATTATTTTTTTTAGCATATTCTATATAATTTATTTCTAGAAGGAAACAAATAAGCAAATGAACTGTCTACAGAATGGGATTCATAGCTTGAAATTTGTTTTAGGAAATAATTGGAAGACAATTTAACTAAGGGCAAGATATTGTTGTTGGCTAAGATAATTCTTTTTTTCCCTCCAGGAAATTGGGTTGGAACAGCTGCAACATGACACATTTCTACACGATAGATGTCTATCAGACATGAATGGTTGGCCCACTTGTGTCACAGCAAAATACGCAAAACATACAATGTATACTGCAGTCTGAAAAATAGGTTCAGGCAAATTCTAGGATTGCTGAACAGTGCCAGGCATTTTCTCATTTTCTTTGTTTTCTATTCTCAACTGTTGAGAGTCCCAGTTAGCACATCCTACACCATCCTTGTGGATCCTATTTTCATATTTTGTATTTTACATTTTGAGGGTGACATGTCAAGGAGAATGTCAGATGTATATTTTTTAGCAGATTTCATCGACACCATAAATAATTAGCATGAATGTTTGTGAGATACTGTATGCACTCATTACATTATTAGATGAAACATGATGCTATACAGTATTTATCTCTCAGGCATGAAATGCACACGTACAGAAAGACAGAGGAACATGTTCCGCTTTTTTTCAGATATTTAAAACATGCAAGACAAAGAATCACAAATAGGTAACCTGTTTTAAAGGATTATTGTGCAACATTGAAGAGAAGAGATACATCTTTTAAATTGACTTAAAGGATCTCTTCATGGCACTCATGGCACTTCACATGGCATGGAATTAAGAATTTTCTATGTAATTAGGATCTTAACATTCAAAGCCATTCCGTCTTGAAGAAAAAAAAAAGAAAACTACCACTGGAGGGATGACAGGAGCACTGATCTCTCTCTCTCTCTCTCTCTCTCTCTCTCTGAAGTGTCTGTCACCCAAAGACTCTTCTGCTTGTGCCTAAAATTGTTGAGCTACAAGTCTTTGCTAATGCATTTTCATCACCTATGCAAATGGTTTTATGTCAGTGTTCAGCAAATAACACCACGTACAGTATCTACACTTCTACACAGTTTCAAAAACCTTGCGGTATTTTATTACACAGACTACCACACAGTAATAAACAAGATCAAAACACACAAAAACACTGCATATCATACTATCATGTATGGTTATGTATGTGACAAATTTGAATTTAAATATGAACAGTTTCATGTCTACACCATGACAAGACAGAGCACAGCAACAAGATATTAGATACAAGATATACAGTATACAAGGTATATACAAGGTATATATATATATATATGCCGTAATATTCATGAGAGAACTTAATGAAAACTCTGAATATATTGAATGAACTGTGAGAATATTGAATGAATTCTGAATATATTGATTGAAAAAAAAATATTGAATGAATTCTGAATATATTGAATGAAAACTCAGTATATATTGAATGAAACATGATGTCATCGAAACACAGCGCCATCTTTAGGAAGGATGAGTGAGTCGGCGAGAAACTTGGTTGCTGAGAAATGAAGAGATGGTAAACACATTGATGAGTGCGTGTACGGCCCAAAGTGGTGGCACAAGCTGCACTCAGTATCAGACTATCGATGAAGAAATATATTCGCTGTTTCACCGCGGAAGACCGGTGTTATGCGCTAAAATGCTCCCCTGCCACAGATTGCCCACCCCCCTACATAATCTCTATCAAATATTATATTAGACCAGAAATGTATAGGTTTTTGATTTAGGAATTACAAATTAGACCAAATGGATTTTATTATAAAATAAGCATCATAAAAAATTACATGTTGTATAGGGAAAAAATATAAAGTATTCTTTTTTTAATATACTAGATGTATTTTTGATATTGCTTATTTAATAATAAAAATAATTTCGTAAAATTTTTCATCATAAATATTTATTTAGTGCAAGCATTTTTGTATTACATGACAAATCCCTGTAAAATAAATGTGCTACAAAATAAAAAAATTTATGGGAATTATGGTCTCAACACCTGTCACGTACCTAGTAGTCTGATACAGAGTGCGGCTTGTGCCACTACTTTGGGCCGTACACGCACTCATCAATGTGTTGACCATCTCTTCATTTCTCACAATTGCAGCAACCAAGTTTCTCGCCGGCTAACTCATCGTTCCTAAAGATGGCGCTGTGTTTCGATGACATCATGTTTCATTCAATTTATACTTAGTTTTCATTCAATATATTCGGACTTTCAATATAATATATTTCAGTTTTCAATCAGTATATTCAGAATTCATTCAATATATATATTTTTGCAATCTATATTTTTGGAATCCATTCAATATTCTCACTTTTCATTCAATATATTCAGATTTCATTCAATATATATAGAGTTTCAATCAATATATTCGGAATCCATTCAATATTCTCACGTTTCATTYAATRTATTCARRGTTTTCATTAAGTTCTCTCATGAATATTTTCCTAAACGGCATGCCATAATATATATTAATAAAGAACTGGGACGCAGGGTAAATTCATCTACTGTCCAGAGAATTCTGGCCAGAAGTGGTCTTCATCTAAGAATTGCAGCCTAAAAGCCATAATTCTGACATGGAGACAAGGCCAAGTGTCCACAGAAACATAACAACTGGCTTGCAGAAAAATGTCAGCAGGTGTTCTGGACTGAAATTTGAAATATTTGGCTGTAGCAGGTGGCAGGTTGTTTCCCGAAGGGCTATAGATTGTTAGTGTAATGAGTGCAGGCAACAGTGAAGAATGGTGAAGGCTCCTTTTAGGTTTGTGGCTGCATTTCTGCAAATGGAGTTGGAGATTTGGATAGGGTTAATGGTGTCCTCAATACTAAGAAATATAGATAGATACTTTTCCACCATTCAGTAGTATTCAGGGAAGCATCTGATTGGCTACAAATGTATTCTGCAGCAGGTCAATGACCCAAAACATACAGATCTGTCATTAAAAAATATCTCCAGCACAGAGAAGAATAAGGAGTCCTTTAGTGATGGTTTGGGCCCCACAGAGCCCAAACCATATGAACATCATCAAGTACGTCTAAGATTACCTGAAGAAACAGAAGGTCCACACCATGGCAATGGTGGAAAGAGTACTAAAATTTTGTACTCAAGTAAAAGTACTGTTACTACAGTGAAATTTTACCGAAGTACAAATAAAGTTACCATTATAAAAATCTACTCAAGGAAAAGTAAAAAGTAGCTCATAAAAAATTTACTCAGAGTAAAATTTACAGTTACTTTTTTTTTTTTTAACAGCAGGGGTGGGATGAGGCATTCTAGCGTAGTTCAAAAAAGATGAGCAGATATAAATCTCAAACTAGTTGTTTTTAACTGAAGGAACACCTTTGCATACAAAAGCTGTTGTCTTTCTTGTGTTTGAAAATCAAAGTGGTCACTTAAATATGGTGTTACATCCCAGTCTAGGGTCGGGCTGTACAGCAAAAGAATGGTTCAGGGTTCTATTTTAAACTGTATGGAAATGGTGGTATATGGCAGGAAGAACTAGATCCAGTCATTAACTGATGAAATAATGAGGTTTGTATTGCTTTACAAAAAAAAAAAAATTCAGATTCAGGGTGGACCCAGGCCAAAATAATAATTTAAAAAAAATGGTATTTATATTTAGTAGCTAGATTACCTGCAAAAAATAAAAAAATAAAAAAACCACACAGGTCCTTTCCCTGACTCCTAAACCAAAACAGTGAATAAATTCCCTCTTCCCAAAATAAATGGCAGCCACGCCCCTACTACTGGTGAGTGCACAAACATACAGTGAAATTATCTACAAATATATACAAAGACCAACCAAACAGAGGCAAAGAGGCAAACAATAATCAAAGTCAATGGGAGGCAAAAAGTCAAATCCAGAATACACAACCAAATATCAAAACGCCAAAATCACAATCTCTTTCCTCTTTCCCGTGTCTCTCTCCGGTTTATGTATGGTCGCGCTGGTTGATGACGTCACTCTCAGGGTGGAAGCGTATGGTAGATGCAGACATCTAGACATCGTGGGGACAATCAGAAAACCTGGAGTGGAGTCTGGAGCGGCGCGCGGCCAGTTCATGATACACACACGCGAGCGCAACGAAGCATTTACACCAGGGGTCTCAAACTCAGTTCCTGGAGGGCCGCAGCCCTACAGAGTTTTGTTCCAACCATAATTAAAAACACCTGATCCAACTAAACAGGTCATTAAGGCTTATTTGAAAACTACATGGTATGTATGTTGGAGCAGGGTTGGAACAAAACTCTGTAGGGCTGCGGCCCTCCAGGAACTGAGTTTGAGACCCCTGATTTACACAAAGCATAATATTTTTATTATTTTTGCATTTTCATTCATTTGTTTTACTCAGTAGCGAATATGATTGAAAATGTAGCGAATTACAATACCTCAAACAAAACATACTTAAATAAAAGTAAAATTACAGATTTTAAAAACTACTTTAAAAAGTTGAAGTACACACACACACAAAAAAAAACTACTAAATTACAGTAACGCGAGTAAATGTAATTTATGAGGCGCCGTATAGGGCTTAAAACAAACTTCACTCATGCACACACATATGAAACACTTGTATACACATATATGAAACAGTCACACATCTTTATATACTACTAACTGCTCACACAACTACATATGAAATGCGCGCGCACATATATGCAAACTCTCCGTGCACACTCACCTATGAGATGCACGCGCACACACACCGGAAGGCATTTCAGTGTAGAGGGACTTGTCGCTTCATACTCCATGATTGGTAGTAGCGGTTTGTAAACAGCCTGCTGTTGGACAGTTTAGAAGACGGAGTAGKACAGTATAATGATCATCACTGCTCAATCACAAGGCATATTCACAACTGTCCACATAATGTCTGAATATTGCAGCAGCACAAAACGCAGGTGATGTTTAGCAAAAAGAAAATTGAAGCACGGAATCTGTGGCTAATATGTCGGATCCTTTTGTGGTGATGATAAATAAACCACTCGCTGTCTTCTAAACTGTCCAGTAACGGTCTATTTAAAAATGCTACTACTAATCAGAGAGAATGAATCGGCAACTCCATTTACATTGAAGTTACTACATCCTACACCCTTCACCCTACTCCAAGTTGGGGAATGTCTGTTAAGGGAACTTCACTCTACAAAATTCCGCCATTCAGAACATCCTGCAACGTCACTTCCTACATGCGTTACCATAATAACATTAGCACCTTGGATAAGCACCTGCTGTGGAAATTTCACGCTACGGACAGTAAATATAGAATATTTATTGAAAAAAAAACTGACACTAAAATATATAACGTTTTGAAACGTTTATAACTTATGAATAAATGATTCGATTAATTTACAAGATGTACGGAGATTTATTTATTTATTTATTTATTTATACAGATTACTAGTCTATGTAATACTAAATATTTCTTAATTAAATTAAAATTTTATTATTGTATCCTGTTTATATGGTGTTGTCCTCGAAAATAATGATAATAAATATTGTAATTCCCTTGTTTGTGCGCGTCTCATAGGTGTGAGTGTGTGTGTGAGCGTGCGCACGGAGACTTTGTGTATGTGCGTACATCTCATAGGTGTGTGCGCGTGCATCTCATAGGTGTGTGCGCGTGCATCTCATAGGTGTGTGCGCGTGCATCTCATAGGTGTGTGCGCGTGCATCTCATAGGTGTGTGTGCTTGCATCTCATAGGTGTGTGTGTGCGCGCATTTCATATGTAGTTGTGTGAGCAGTTAGTAGTATATATRKATGTGTGACTRTTTCATATATGTGTATGCAAGTGTTTCATATGTGTCTGCATGAGTGAAGTTTTCCTCCTTCCAAGTCTTCTATATACTTGGACTAATGTTAGGTGTCCTTGCCAAACTGACAGTTCTCCAGAAAAAAGGCTAGATCATATTATATTTGGACCATGTGGAGTACATTGGTTCAAAACAAATTTTGACAGGTTCTGTTAAAATTGTGAAGAAAACAAATAGCCTGCTGGTGAGGTCAGGTTTAGCATGGGTAAACACAGTATTGCTATCAGTCTTAAGGTTTTTTTTTTTTTTTTTTTTTTTTGAGACATGTAAATTTGTTGTTGTTCACCTCCACACATATCAACCCTTCTGTTCTTGCATTTCTTGGAAAATATACAGATTAATGACAACAAACAGCATAATTCAGCAGAAGAATGTGTTCTTGGTGTGCTATACTAGCCATGTGTTATCTGGTGTAATGTTTATGCTATCATGTTTTCTGTAATCCAGTTGATGTATTTTCTTTTGATGTATCCTAAATTAGGCCTTCGCAGACTGTGAGAGAAGCCCAAAAATGTACTCACACTACAATAGTGTTATCTAGCCTTTTTTTAAACTCAAATTGAATTTGCAGCAATGTGTAATATTATGTTTCCTCTAAATGTAAATAGCAGCACCATTATTAATGCTATCAAGAGGCATATATTTTTCATGCTACATTTATTTGGGCACATCAGTATATACTGTAAACAGATGTGTATATTGTGTTTTCCAACTTTAAGTGGCAACATATGTGAAGTTATCTGTAAATTGCCTTTCCTTTTTTTCCGCAAGAGCAGGGATGCCCGTTCCAGATAACAAAGAACAATTACTTTTATTAACCACCAGTCGTTAGGTAAGTTTGTGAAGTACATGCATGCACATTATTGGATAGAATGATTTTAAAAATGTCCATTTATTTGTCATTCATATTATTGTTTAGTTTTTATTAATTTACAAAAAATATAACACATTTCATCATAGTTTTTGTTTTCAGAGATTTTTTTTATTTGATTTTAAACCTGACTTCATCATGAAAAATAGGTTGTCAACTATAAACTATGCTGAAAAAAAGTAAACTGCCATGTACCTTAATCAAATCTTTCGAGCAGCAAAAATGAGCCCAGATGAGATAGCACTAATGTAAGTTGGTGGAAGGGACCAAGTTTACAGGGGTGTTGTTTAAAATAACATAGAAAACAACCTTGCATATGTCAATTATTCCAGAATTGCATATCAATTGGCACAACTGCTGTTTTACTGGGGGAAAAGACTGCACTATTGGCATTTTTAAAATGCAGTGCAAAATTCATAAAGGTTGGCAGGTCTAAAAAAATCATTTCAATATTTATTTTTGTTGTTTTTATATTTTGATCTTGTTTTTTTTTTTAGTTTACTCTTCTGGGAATCTGATCTTGCCATTACTTCCAGAAACATTGGATGCCCACAGTAAATCATTTATATATTGTTTCTCCTCCCAACTATCTATCATGCAATTATTCCATGTAAATTACCTGTCACATACCAACTATTTGCATGCTCAATTGGTCCCATTACACATGACAATTAGTAACCTACATTAAAGATTTTAGTAAAACAAAACCTGTGTTTACTTACTGTCCATTAGACACAAACAATTGTAGCTCAACTCTTCTATTATCTGTCTTTAATATCTTAGCATAAGACTGCTGGTGGTTTGATGTTTGTTTGGTGGTTTACCAGATAAGCTGCTGTGCATGATATACACAACACATCAATGTCAGTGCTGTAATGTATGTAAGCCAACACCCAATTAATAATAGCTTACTCCATTCAAAGGTGGGGTAGAAGCAGACAAAATAGTACATCGCAACCTCACTATATGGTGGGTGGACAATGGAAGGGTCAGTGAATATTTATACACTATACAGTATGTAGGCTCACATATAAGGTGCAATCTCAATTTAGTAATAACCACACTGCACTTGGAACTTCTATATATTTATTAGCACAAACATCCCTCACAAAAAGAAGTAATCAAAAGTAAAAACTGCACCGTTCATACATTACTCCAGTACATACAGGACTTTTTGGTATCTACTAGATCTTTTGGATGGGGTACAGGTGGGGGGACAGGTGGAGCTCTTAACTGTTTACTTAAGATCACTAGAAAAGTATATAGGCCAAAAATGTGAAAAATCTATAGTAAAAAAAAAACATATATTTCCCTATTTTCAGGTGAAAAAACAGCAACTACCCCCTGCTTGACTAATCAGGCAGGGACAGAGCATGCATGATCTATGCAGCTCACTGGCTATTTGGTGATACTTAGTCATAGTATGGCTCAAATGGCAGTGAATGACACAATACAGGATCAATGGTAATCTCTACTGTACAGCACTCGCTACTGGAAGATTATGTATGAAAATTTAAAATATGTACAACAAGTACTCAGATTTACCACTGTAATATAAAAATGTTCTCATGTACAGCAAAATGCTCCCATTCTCAGTTTATTACCACATCAGCAGGAGCTGGATTTTTTTATGGGACAGGGATAGGGTCTGTCTGATGTTGGTAAAGGATATCCCCTTGTTAGCTTAGGCCATATTATTTATTTTGTAAGAATAGCTCTAATACTGTAGGTTTGAATATGAAAGTCAAACAAATATAAGCTTACATTCTTTTATGGAAAAGACGTTTTTGTGTGTCATTATTTTCATTAAAACTCTATTTTACATGATGAAGATGAATATTAAAACTAAATAAGTGAAAATTATAATTATAAAATGTTATACTTTCTGTTGAAAATGAATAACAACTATAAAAGCGATAATGTGAATGACAAAAGAATGGGCAAATTATTTTTCTTTAACTGTGGTCGCTATACTATCACACTTTATGATTGGTGGTTAAGAAAAAAGTACTACTGCTGACATCAAAAACAAGCAAATGAATACCAGCCGCTGAGAAGAGTAGGAAAAGGCAAGTTAACATTAAGGTTCATATAACAGTTAGGCAGATTGTGAACACAATTTTGCATTATTAGAGTTTATTTTTAAATGTGTAGCATTAATGACCCTTGACCTTTTGTAGTAATGTTATCGACTGCAGGCACATGACATTAGCTTATGATGATTACAAATTACAAAAATATAAGAATATTTCATAAATACAAAATATAAGAAAAATATATGAATATTTCATAAATACAATGTATCTCTTTGACTAGTTCCAAACACACAATCATGGGGAACACTGCTGACTTAACAGTTGTCTAGGAGATGATTACTGACCCCCTCCACAAGGAGGATACGCCACAGAAGTCATAACTGCAAGGGAAAATGTGTTAGGCAAAGATGCACAAGCAACAGGGATGAAGACAGCCATAAGAAGACTGTCAAGCAAATCTGATTCAAGAACCTTTGAGAGCTTCACAAGTAGTGGAGTGAGGCTGGTGTCAGTGCATGGAAAGCAAACTGGCACAGATGTCTTTCGGAGATGGGCTACTAATATTGCATTCCTAGTAGCAAGCCACTCCAGAGACACTGTGCACTGTCAGAAGCATCTTGCCTGGGCATCTTGCCTGGGCTAAGGGTGAAAATAACTTGATCATTGCTCCATGGTCTAATATCCTCTTTTTAGATGAAAAATTTGATTTCCCTTTTCCACTAGGACTTAGTACCTGAACGCAGTGCCAAAACTATGACTGACTGGTTTGCTACCAATGATATTATTGTTCTTGTTTTCAAGGCAACTTGCCTAACCTGAACCTCATAGAGAATGTATGTGCTATTTTGAAGAGGAACAAAGGCTGCTATTAAAGCATCTTATATAGCACCTCAGTGCCACAGTATCACCTCTGTATTATGCCATACTGATGCAGTAATTCATGCAAAAGGAGACCTGACTAAGCATCTGGTTTACTGCTTATGAAAATGGTAATCAAACCTCATTAAGCAAACATACAAAAAGAACCAGGCATAATATGATGCAATTCTCAGTAAAATTGTGTTTTTGTTTGTTTGTTTTTGCAGATTTTATCAAGTTTGCAAGTGATTATACACATACAAAATTTAGTACATTCAGGTCACAGTGTTGCTATGTTCCCAGCACCATAGCTTTTCATGATTCTGTAACAAATGAGCTACAAAGTAATAGATTTAATACACACTCCAGTAAAAGTGTACAATGGTATGTACCTATGAAAATAAAAAAAAACCTTCAATAATTGGGAATTTAAGTGTTATGGAACTAATAAACCTGCTATTGCATGCATTTTGACTGAAGGTTTAAAAAAAAGATCTAAAATTAAATAAAAAAAGACAGTTTTGGTGCTTTGGTTCTCAGCAAGCTCTTCATACCGTACCTGTGTATATACTTCCTATATTTATTAGTGCACTTGGAGACTTCAAAGCCAACAAATCATTCTTTATCTCCCTCTTTTGTTGCCATGGAAACAAGGCAAGAGCTGAAAGGGAATGTGGGAAAGGATTTCTGTTTCTTTTCTTGAGATCTTTTCTTGATATATGCATGGTGCATCGAATATTGCAACTGTATTTCATACTATCACAGTAATTGCTAAAGTAATTAAGCTGGAAACCAGGAAATCAGACAACTAGCACATTATATGAAGTGAGACCCTTTAGTGTACACACCTATTCTCATAATTTACACTATCACACTTTTTTCACCACATTAATATTTAGGACTGTATATTCTTCCGATACTGCAATGAATTATTTTGTGGACTAAGACTAAGAAAATGTGTCAGAAGTGCATTAAAAATGATATGGGCTATTTTTTTTTATCATGGCACATACATAAAAACCATGGCTTAAAATATCTTCGTGCCAATTCGCATTTGTTGAACCATGCCACTGAGCAGCATGAATGATAAAAAGGGGTTGCATTTAAATTAATGCATTAGCAAAAGTTGTGTGTTCATAAGTATAACACACTAACGGCATTATGGCAGGTTGAAACAATAGCATAATAATAAAAGAATAAATACGTGCAGACATGAGGATGCATTATGTCTATACAGTTAACTTAACCCTTAGGGGTTGAAGGCATTGTCAGCGACGTCATTCTTTTTTTTTTTTGGCAAGTGTTGTTGTAAATTAAATTAAATTGTAGCAGCACAGACAAAAATATGTACACAAACGGTAGATTTTTTTTTCCCAAAAAGTTTATTGACAAATAAATGTTTGTTATTAAATTAATGTTAAAAATGAAAAAGGCACATGTCAGAGTCTCATCTCCACAAACGTTGTAGAAGGGTCCCCTTGCTTAGCACATCATTCGCATGCAAGTTTTACTGTATGTAAACAACTTTGAAGATGTAAGAAAATGCTAATAGAGGCATTGTTTGGGCGGGGGATGGGGGAGTGCTGGCACATGCTGATGCATGCCTGTGCCTAACAAAGTAAAAACATTTTAGAAACTTTGTGATTAATGAATAATTTAGATTATGACTGTTGGAATTTGTAATACTGTAAATGCATGCAGGTCCATAATTTGCACATACAAAATCTGGTATTAAAGTGTAAAAGAACAAATTACACTAAATTGGACAAATTTGTATAAGTCACTCGGTTTAGTTGCATGGAAATTCCACTAGTAATCTATATAATATGCAATCAGAAATAGCATTATGTAAACACAAGTTGACACATTCAGACCTGTTCTGGTCCTATCAAAATAATTTTTTCACCCTCATGTTGCATTCCGGTCAAATCAGACTGATCTACATGTTAAAAAGAGCAGGAAATTTGATCAGTTTCTTATGAGGTTTAATGACTTTGTTCACACATGGTATTTGAACAGATAAAATAAAATTGAGATATTTGTATAAAAATTATATATTTGAACTTTTAAACACGCGTGGTGTTCCTGGTCTAAAATGACTGGTCATTGTAAATGACTACAATTAGTGTATAAAAATGTGTTAAAGCACATTTCTACACTCCTTTCCCACACCTAAACAGGTGTCTTTGTGCACACACACACACATACACTTCTCATGCCCCTTTTTGGCTACTATGGCAACCAGCACGGGAACCTATTGACAATATAATTTTTACCCCACGGGAACCACACCTGTTGAAAAACAAAACAGCAACATTGTTTTAATCATACAATGTTCCCTTTCAAAAGCTACATGATGCTGCGTGAAAACGCTATGGGAACATCTCTTTGTTCAACTAGTTGTGAAGCATGTGTGTATCAAACATGCCAAATTTTGGCTTAAATAACCTCGGTCAGGTGATGTTATCTGATGAGGTGCACCTGCGGGTTATAAATAGGAGTGAACCGGAAACATCCTCAGGTCTTTTTGTTTTCAAGGACCGCATTGTGTTTGCGTGTGTGTGTGTGTGTGTGTGTGTGTGTGTGTGTGTGTGTGCAAGCGAATATACAAACAAAAAGTGTTAGATAACTCACCAATTTAGCAGAGTTTACTAAGAGATGCGTGCCTTCATGACAGATCTCTTTCAGAGAGCGATTTCCACGGTTTTTGTTGTAAGTGTCTGGGGGAAGAGCACGCTCTCCTTGGGCTCCAGGGAGATTGTGAGCATTGTGATATCCTCCCTATTAAGGTCCTTCGTGCACGGCTTCATAAAAGAGGACCCGCGAGCGCATTTGTGGGGTTCACGTGCCGATCTGGTAGACACGCATGTGATGAAATTCCCCCTTTTCTCTTGCGCTCTCACCGAATCAGGAAGTTTTAGCATCCGCCTCTCAAGCGCACTTTGGCACTTCTTGTGAGGGGGCGGATGAGACTTCCTCCCTTGCTTTCATGGAGATAGCCACCTCAGTATGCTCCTCTAGTGATGACAGAGCGTATGAGGAGTTACTCGAAGTAGTAACACGTGCGGTCAAATGATTGCAAATTGACTGGCAGAAGAAGCGACATTCCCCTAAGCGCTCAAAATTAGATGGCCGGGTGGCCGGGGGGAGGGGCCTCAGCGATGCCCCCTCCCTTTCTTTGGTGATCTCCATGACGAGTTAACTCTTTCATGGAATAAACCTTATTCATCCCGTGTTTTTGTGCCATCGACTTCGATTTATTCAAATATTTTTGATGCGGAAGCGCGTGGTTATATGGTGATGCCCCAGATAGAAGAGATGCTTGTGGGCTATCTCTCTCCTGGGACATCATTCTCCCTGAAAAAACCCACACTCCCAACCAATCCGTGTAGACTGACATCTTCCCTGATTGGGAAAGCTTTTCAGGCAGCGGGTCAGGCTGGTGCAACACTGCACACCATGGCAGATTTGTAGGTGTACCAGGCTGACCTGCTGAAAGACTTGAGCACTGGCTGGTCTATTGATGAGAAGGCGTTCACAAAGCTGTGCCAAGCCACAGATCTGTCTCTGTCTCTCCGTGCAACCAAGCAGATGGCCCTATTGGCCGTTCTATGGCTGCCATGGTGTCCACAGAGAGGCATCTGTGGCTAAACCTCACGGCATTAAGGATAAGGATCATGTTGATGCCCCCCCATCTCACCTTCCGGCCTTTTTGGCGATGCTGTTAACTCCATCGCCACTAGGCTTCGGGAGGCGAAACTATATGAACAGGCCTTTGGGAGGTTTCTTCCCCACCATGCTCAAGAGTCGGGACTGTCGGCCACCCAGTCCCGACCTGGTCTGGCTCTCACAAGTGAGCTGCAGAGTGAGCGTGTGACCAGCCAGACACCCCCTTGTAGAGACTGGGGTAGTGCTCACCGCTCTTCACAATCTGCCTTAAGGAGACTGGACCTGAGGAGCATCCTCTCCGCAAAAAAGAAGTCATGAGGCTCATGTGCCCAGGACCATAGGGGTGTCTCCCCTCGGGGAGGGGCACCTAGAATTCCTTCAGTGGATAAAATCTCCTCCCTGGCACCCCCCTGGAGGCCGGTGTTCAGGCCCCACCACCACTAGTGTTTCGGGCAGCACAGGTCTCCAACGAAATGTTGGGTGTTCGGTCACCTCCTGCCACATTTCAGAATGCTGATCATCTAACACCCATCCCCCCATCTAGCCGAAGTGTCAAAACTTGTGCCCCTTTTGGACAAACTGGCAGCGTGGAAACTACTGCCAGGCATATCTCCTTGAAGGACTGTAGACAGAGGCAACAGGATTCTGTTTGCACATCGTCCTCCACATTTCAAGGGCGTGCTCTCCACTTCCGTGAAACCGGAAAACGAGCACACCTGTTGATTCAGGAATTACAGACTTTGCTGGGAAAAGGGTCCATAGAACATGTTTCCCTCCCAGACAGAGAATCAGGCTACTACAGTCATTATTTCTTGGCTCCCAAGAAAGACGGGGGGCTGTGTCCTATTTTAGATCTTCACGGGTTGAACCGCTATCTCAGGAAACACAGGTTCAAAATGTTGACTGTAAAAAATGCTTGTTTCTCAAATCCATCCAGAAGATTGGTTTGTGACAATCAACCTGAAGGACGCATATCTCTATATAGAAATATTGCCACAACACAGGGAGTTCCTGAGGTTCGCTTTCGGGGGCGAAGCTTACCAGTATTGGGTCCTTTCATTTGGCCTAGCTCTGTCACCCCGCACATATACAATATGCATGGATGCAGTTCTGGCTCCTTTACAATTCCAGGGATTCTGTATTTTGAATTACATAGATGACTGCCTGATTCTGGCTCAGTCTCAGAAGCTAGCGCTTCGACATCGGGATGTCGTCCTAGCTCATCTCCATTCTTGAGGATTGAGACTCAACGCCACAAAAAGCGTTCTCTTTCAGTCAGATCTTGGAAAGATATTATGTAGCAGAGGTGGAACTCTTTATCTCACAAGAAACAGCACAATGTCCCCTTTACTACTCTCTGATAAGAGACCAGCACCCCTGGGTGGCCCAGATTACGCCTTTATGCATTTTCTCCGATAGCTCTGCTCCCGGCAGTCCTGGCGAGGGTCCATCAACAGGGTTTGCGCCTCTTATTGATAGCGCCCCATTGGCCGACCAGAGTGTGGTTCTCGGATCTAATGTCTCTCCTCAACGGCTCACTGTGGGTGATTCCAGTTCAACCTTTGGCAGCGTGATGGCCAAAAGATGCACATGAAGCTGTGGAATTATATTTGACAGTGCCAGTGATCAGTAGGTGAGAAGTGAGGAGGGTTTAGGCGAGGAAGAGTCAGAGGTTGAGGATGACTTATTGAGTATAACCTGAGGAGGAAGACTCTGACACTGTTGAGGAAGAAGATCCAGCTGAAGGTGTAGTCTCCTTTCATCCAAAAATGAAACCACACCCTAACCCTGACCTGATATACTATATCGCGAGTTGATGACATGCCCTGTTTTCAACTTTCCCTTACAGACTCCATTGTAGCCATTGTCATGAACATGACAAACCTTGGCTTAAAATAAAATAAAGTTTTTAAAATAAAGTCTTGGCTCCCTAAAACTAAATTGAAGCCTCTGTACATGGATATGTTGATTTTGTGTGGTGTCTACAGGCTTATGGGAAGCTGTTTACTGGTCAGACAATCTTTCATACTACAATGTCTTCCTTATCCCGTCACATGTGATTCGCTTTGATGACGACCACACAAAAGCAGCCTAAAGTCAACGAGACAGGCTGGGAAGTTTGGCAAAAGGGGTGGAGTGACACCTGCCACTCATTTACAAACCAGGTCCTGAAATCACTGTTGGTGAGCATCTCACCAGTTATAGGGGACGGTGACCACTTACGCAGCATATGCCAAACAAACCATCTAACTAAATATGCCCATATTTAAGATATGGGCAGCATGTGATGTGAAGAGATGTTATGCCTGGAACATGCAAGTGTACTCAGGCAAACCGGCTGATAGTGTTCCTAAGAAAAATCAGGGGAAGTGAGGGGCTCCTAGAAATGACAGCAAGGCTACTTTAAATGTTCATACAGTATATGAGTTAAGCATTATATTTGTAATATAGTTAAGCCCTGTGTACATTTGGGATTTTGTTTTTAATAAATAAATTACCGATCAGTTTTGACCAGGAACACAAAAGTTACTATTTTGTGTCACAATTTTACTTGTTTAAAAAAAGTGACTTGGGTAAATATTTCAGTGAAGTCCTCTGTAATAAATACATCTACATCCAGCAGACGCCCTTATCCAGAGCGACTTACATTTTTATCTCATTATATATCTGACCAGTTGGGGTTAAGGGGCTTGCTCAAGGGCCCAACAGGGACAACTTGGTGGTAGTGGGACTTGAACCTGGGACCTTCCGAACCCTAGTCCAATGCCTTAACCACTGAGCTACCCCTAAAGTAATACAATAGCTATTTAATGTTTTTTCCCCAAAAACAACCAGTGGTTTGAGCTCAGGTAAATCAGGCTTGCAGGAAATACACGACAAGTTCAAGTATAATACAAGTTCAAAACTTGTAATGTTCACAAGAGCTTAAAGATTAGGCTCTTGTGTACATAATATAAACTATGTATTATTGTGTATTTAAAATAAAATGATCCCTGTCAAAAGTAACCAAGAACTTTATAAGTGGTGATATAAATTTTTAATCATACATTTAATAGAAAAATATTAGCCAAGTAAACACTTGACTGGATCCTTTCCCTCTTGTTGAAAGTATAAACATATTATTTCATGTTCCCATAGGGGTTGATAAACTGTGTAAGAACAAATCTCTCACATTTCACTCACATTTCATTAAAGCTGGACTCATTCGGATGAGAATAAATTCTTTTAACCAATCATATTGCAGAAGGCAAGATTTGATAGAAAAGTTGGAACATCTGACCTAACCTCAAGCTAAAATATATATTTCTTCTGGTATATTTCTGGGAGATTAAATGCTTCGTAGAACCAAAAGCACTTTCCGATTGTCAAAAAGTTCTATTTTGATTAAATACTTTGAGCATGTGAGTGCACATCTTATTGGAACAGTGAAGAAATATTGTCTATGTAAATGCAGTTACTGCTATGCACTGATTTATTCATTTTGCAATGGCAAATAGGAAAAATAAAACAGATGAACCAAAGCCTTTATGTCCTTTATATATCTATAGGTATTTTTTTAATTTTTACACTTATAGTACATAATTTTGATGGCATAGGTAATGATGTCTGTAGTTGTGGATCCACATTAAATAAATAATGGCATGGTGAAAAAGTTCTACAGTATGTTGTTATTCATCTGAGGTTGTATTTGCCTAAAAAGAAGACCCACTATAATCAGGTGATTTTTTATGATGTTTTTACACAAAAAACACATATAATTAAAAAAGAGGTTACTTCCTTTTGAACATGACTGCATATGAAGAAAGCAATAACAGCAATGTTTGTGAAATTTAAGGACAGACGAGTTTGTGCCATCTGATTAGGTATCATTACAAATTTATTATGCAATTTGTCCCTTTTTTATCTGCCTAATTGCAAGAGAGAGAAAAATAGCATCTGGTGATATACACTGCCTGGCCAAAACATTGTCCATTGCAGAAAGGTCACATTATTGGACTGCATCAAGCAAAGTAAACAAATAAGGAGATTTGAAATTTTGGGGAATTGAGTTAAGAACCCTTTAGCACATTATCAAAAGATAGAAGGAGAGTGTAGAGCCATCAACATTGTGGAATAAATGTGTCCATAAGAAAGCCACTTGTTAAAGAGTGTCAGGGATAACCCCTAGAGGGCGCCAAAGCGCCCGTGGTTGTGTTGTAGTTTTTGTTTTGTGACTTCAGTTCCCATGGGGCAACTCGGTCAGGTGACCAGGCAGGCGCTCACCTGAACCGAGTTGATGATTAGTGTCATTATAAATAGTTTGGTGTCTTTCAGTTCCTTGTCTTGCGTCTGTTGATTTTCTCGTTATAAATGTCCATATGTCTAGTAGTGTTTTATGTTTTTGGCTATTCGTGTTTTACTTTCAGTTTTCGTTTATAAACTTTATATGTTTGATCGTTTCCCTGACCTCTAATTTAAATAAACTTCGTTTCCTTTAACACCTGCAGCCTCTGCAGTTATGCCTCGCACACCCA
>QMIH01001869.1:89005-112092 GCA_003987875.1 Clarias batrachus
GTTATCACCCAGATGAGGATGGGTTCCCTGTTGAGTCTGGTTCCTCTCAAGGTTTCTTCCTATTACCATCTCAGGGAGTTTTTCCTTGCCACCGTCGCCCTCGGCTTGCTCATCAGGGACAATCTTATCATTTTGATTCATACACATTGCATAAAAACTTACTTCTTTTTATTGTGTAAAGCTGCTTTGCAACAATGTCAATTGTTAAAAGCGCTATATAAATAAAATTGATTTGACTTGACACTCCATTTTTCATATGGCTGCATGTTTGAATTCTTAAGTGTAATAGTTAGGAAGTTCATTCATAGTCACTTTTATGTGGGCTTTGGGACAGGCATTTAAGCTTTTTGGTTTCTAATTAAAATGACAACCTGCATATTTTGTGAGAGCAGAATCAGATCAATCTTCAATTCAATTAAATTAAATTCAATAAAATTTTATTTGTATACCCAAGTAAAAAAAAAAGTATGCTAAGTATATTAAATCCTAGCATGCCAAAGCATACGGTACTTGCTCCAGACTAATGACAAGTATACTTGAAGTTTGCTGTTTTGTAACAACTAATTTAGTAGTAAATGTATTTAAGTTGTAATTAAATTGTACAAAATCACAATTTTAAGTGTGTTAAGTATACTTTTGTGTGCTAAAGTGAAACAACTTTAAGTACTGTATACTTAGTACACTTAAAGTATATGGCTGCGTGTGTACTAACGTACATACCTGACAGTAATTAATGAAATTTAAGTAAAATTATTACTGTGTTAAAAATATATAATTAATACACTATGAGTATATTATTATTGCAGCCTACTATTGCAAAGTACACTTTGTGGCTAATAAAAATGTACTTTATTATATCATACAGTACTCACAGTCGTCTATAATACTGTGTTACAAATGTGTTACCAGTACACTAAAGGTGTTTAGGATCATTTACAAATGCTGAATGCATTCTCTACACTATAACATGTTTTTGAAACACATTACATCAGTTATTATGAGGCAGATTTTATTCATGAGTTAAATTTGCACAAGTTTACAAAAGACAGTACTATAGTTTATTTGTGCTCAATAAAATGTCAGGGTGTCTTACAAACACACAAACTAAAAGTAAAACTGTTGTCTAAACAAAGCCAAGCATTAGTATTAGAATATACTGTACAGGTACAGTATTAGTTCAAACCTGGTGTGTTGATTCTAGCTGTTACACAGAGACTCACAGAGAAAACAGGCCAAGCGCTACGGAAAATTATACCAGAAGCAAAGTACATAGGACTTGGCACTAACACATTAGACAATACGTTCTATAGTTGAAAATATGTACTTTATTATAAACAAAAACCTTTAAATTTACCTTATGCCAATGAAACTAAAATAATAACGATATGAACGCAATGATGCAGCTTCCAGCCGTGAATTCAAACTAAGAGCGGAAGAACTGGGGAGCCAATCAGAAAACAGATGGTCCATATCTGCCTGCCTCCAGTTTCCAATTTTAGTATCTGTGGTTGGCTGGAATAGTTGCAGTGCTCTAACGTTGCTGCAGTTTGTGCAAGTTTAGCTTTATGATAGTGAGTGCACAGAAGACACGCTAAACACACATAAATTATCTGAAACATTCAAAAGTGACTTTCACAAAAACGAGTTTTCGAGCGTGCGTGAAAGCGAGATTCAGCGTGCAAAAACGAGTCCAAAAGCACACGCGAACGAGAGAGTAGTGCACTAAATATAAGCATAAATAAGTATATATGAATAAGAACATTTAAATTTAACTGAAAATATACTGAGGCTACCGTACATTAAAATTTGTATTCTAATGTATACTTTTTTGTACAATGATTATTTCGAGCATATTTAAAAAACAAATACATACCAAAAATAAATAATTGTGCTTTGGAAATTAGACCAACATTTCACTTATATTTTCCTGTAATATATTTTTGGAAAGTGTATTATAGTATATTTATTTTTAAGTATGTTTAAAGTTTAATTAAAAAATTTGGTAAAAGCATGATGTTAGTATACTTTTTATAGCTTAACCGATGGTACAACTTTTTGTTAGTATATTTGCAATGTATTATTTAAGATTTCAATATATTTGTAATACACTAAAGCAACTTAGAGAAATGCTTTGAATTTTCTCAAAACACAACCTCAAGAATTTTGTGAAATGCAATAATAAATAAATACAGTACCAGTCAAAAGGTTGGACACAACTTCTCGTTCCATAGCCTTTCCTGATTTGTATTTATTTCTACATTGTAAAACAATGCAGATATAGAGATATGATTGCTACTTATGCAGTCTATTAAAGCATTTGAAATTTCCTACTTACAATCTACTTCATATCACATCATTGTAGTCTATTGTCTTAATTCTCATGTGTAATCCTTCTGACCTTTCTAGGACAGACAGGGAGTAACAGAAACATAAAAATTAACAGCTGCAGGTAATATACAAGGAAAGAAAAAAAAAAGATTTCTGAGAATTACTTTAAATTGCTAACCATGTCAAGTATAAACCAAAGATCTCAATGTGTACACCCTCATTGCATTGTCTGCCGCCTCAGACAGTGGCATAGGCACAAGCCTCAGTGCCACTACTTGGCAGGATGCAATCCCCCCTCTTTAAATAGAGTTTCTCACAGTCATGCTCAGATGTGGCTCTCTGAGGGACCCTTGTTTAAGAAGCATACCTTCCTGACAAGTTCCTGTGCCAGGTCCTCCAACAACTTTTTGAAGCCACTTTTGTACTTGGCTATAAATGTTCTTCTTCCTGCACACCTTGCACAATGTATGCATTGCAACATCCACCAGCCAAGAAGAAGAGCCTTCTGCAACAGTTTTTTTTTTTTTCTAGCAGTGACTGCTATAAGAGATAATATCCAACCATTTGATCAAGTGAATCCACATCCTTTCACGCATGTTGGCACAATGTTAGCACTTACTTGAAAACTATAGTATAGTATGCTAACTATAAGCATTATCCCTTGCCATGGTTTTGGGGGAAATGGGCTTAAAAGGCTACTTCCAATTCATGCCAAGTGTCTTAATAAAACAGTGAAACCATATAAAATGTTCTCAAAGATGCATTCAATCTAAAAAGGTGTATATATATATATGTTCTCTCAACAGAGAAACACTGGAGCTCTTTCAGACTAACCAACAGGTTCTTGGTCACCTCCCTGATCACTCACTTTGCCCAGGCGGCCCACTCTAAGAAGAGTCTTGGTGGTTCCTAACTTCTTCCATTTATGGATTGATGGAGGCCACTGTGCTCATCTGGACCTTCAATGCTGCAAATTTTTCTTCTGTACCCTTCCCCAGATCTATGCATTGATACAATCCTTTTTCAGAGGTCTACAATTCCTTGGACTTCATGACTTCATTGGTTTGTGCTCTGACATGCATTATTAACTGTGGGTCCTTATACATACAGGTGTGTTTCTTTTGAAATAATGCCCAATTGAATTAATTTACCACAAGTGGACTCCAATCGAGTTATAGAGGGCTATAGAGGGGGGCAATGAAATAGGAGGTTGTGAGAGTGCTTATCATACGCGCGGGAAGACCTTCCATTTGGAGATAGCATGGGATTATTAATTAAGGAAATTAAGTGAAACCAAAGAAAACTGAAAACACAAAATAAACAGAGCTTCGGTGGGCTACGCAAACAAAACAAAACAAGAGCTATATCCTCTCGGGGCCTTTGCCCTTACCGAGAATTTATATATAAGAGTCTTTACTTAAACAGAGCGTGCATGCTGAACTGATGCGTGCCACTCTCTCTTGCTCTCTGAGTCGCTTTCATCGGCGTCTTAGACACATAGAGGCTGGGGCTTTGCCTCTTTTTGTCTCTTTTCTTTCTGCGCACTTGTCTTTTGCACTTTTATCTTATCTTTCTTTCTGTTCTGTCTTTGTCTTTTCTTCTCTTTGTCTTTTTCTTTGGCCCTGATACCTTACCGGTGCTACCTAATTGATCGCACGAAGTGCCGAAGTATCAGGACCCTTAAATAAACACGCTTGGCAACCACGTGTATAAATGGCCTTTGCTCTATTCAGAGCTCCATGTGGTAGCAGCCTGCGGCTCTGTCCCTCACGCGACCCATGTCGTTACAATTACTGCCTCATTTTTGGTGATATATCACTTTTTAGGTTTATAAAAGTTAAAAGGAATTCATGTAGCAACCTACATCGATCTACTGACGGTGCTACAGTATGTGACTGATCCTTTGCACTAGTTTTTAAATCTGATGCTTGTGTCTTCTTGGGAATTTTTTGTCATAAGACAAATAAATGGCTCTGGTATGGCACATAGGTTTTGCGAAGGTGATTCAACATGTATGGATTGTGCCAACCTTGCCTGGCATCATCCACAAATTAAGTTGTTGGTGATTCATTCTGTATCCTTGTTATTATTAAACAAATTGTACTTGTGTGAGCTGTTTGCTTTGGTTTTATAGGTTTGTTCATTCGACTGTTGTTTAATAATGTTGTCCCTAAAAAATTCAGGAACTCTACCAGGATTGTTACTTGTTGCATGGAAACTTCCAAACCAAAGGCAACTATTATTAATATAGTAATGATAATAGTAATAAAAAAAATACAATTTGCAGGATATGTATCTGATTTATTTTTATATGCATATCCTGTATACTGTATACAGCATATACTCACTCACTCATTCTCTATGGGTCTTATCCTGTTCAGGGTCATGTGCGGTCTGAAGTATACTCTGGTTAATGACTCTAGTCCCCTGGAATAGGAGATGGATACAGTTCATTCCATTGCAGAGCACAAGCACACACAGAGATTTGGAAATGTCAATTAGCCTAACTGCAGGTTTCTGGACTGAGGGAGGAACCCAGAGTCCATGGAGGAAACCCACCAAGTATGAGGAAACATAGTGAAAGTCGCGCACATACATGTGTATATAGTGTACAGATTTACTCTGTTACAGACTGTTGGGAGCATCAGGTTAAAAAGAGAGGTGGATGATTTTGGTATATACTTATGTTATGATTCTATCTAAGAATTCTAGAAAGGATGTGATGCACAAATCATATCTGAATGCAAACATAAGCCCAGATATGCCAGCAAAGTGTTCCATGTCAGCATTGTCATCAATTCGCCATCCACATCTGTCCAAATGTATGTTACAACGTCTGTTCCAACAACAGTTGTCTCTAGGCAATGATTGGGTCCTAAGCCACAGCTGACAACTCAGAAGTAGTAAGAGACCTACAGGCCATGGCTGTATAACTTTGCATAGGTGATGATGTCTGTAAAAAAAAATTTGCTGGCATAATTACCTGAGCAAACAATACCTTTGTTAATTATGGCTGGGTTATATTTGGCCTTATTAATCTGTGAAATAGACAACAACGACCTTTGTCTTTGTTCATTGCTGAAAATCCCCCATCAGGTTGCATGTTTTCCTGTAAACTGGTATACTTAAGCAGAACACTAATTGTAGATCCTTAGAATGAGGTGTGATTAATTACCTTCATTGAAAGAATTTAAAACCTGTAATCTAAAGCACAGCATTATACTAGAAACTCTTAATTTAACAATTTAATTTAATTTGGACTCAAAACACATTATCCTTGCTTGTTTAAATTTGTATTCATTTCTTTGATTTGATTGTGTTTGATCAAGTTTCACTTGATATTTCATGAATACTCATAAACAAATATTCTAGTATTCTAATATTCTCTCTAAAGATCATGGTTGGGCATGTCATTTGTACAGTTGGTGTGAAACATGTGGTATAACTGACATAAAGCAGCATTATCTCATGCAACGATTTTTAATCATACATTTTATGTTACCACTGTTTTCTGGATTACGATGAAAAATGAATTACATTAATTAAATAAATGACATTAAATACATTGCATTTAATTTAGATTGTAAACACCTCACAAATTTACAGTGTAAACACCTGCTTATGAGTTTTAGCTACAAAAAAAATCCACAAAAAGTTGTGAGTTTTCCCCTACAAATACAAGTAATTAAATGTCATGTAATTGTATTATTAGTTTAATATTAAAAGTAACTGTGATAATTAAAATGTATAATTTAAAAATTTGATAGTCATGATTAATTTTTATGACAAGTTATAATTGTCACGGCACACCAGGTCACGCCCACATCTCAAGTAAGGTCATGAACACCTGCACACTCCGGCTCCATGTTCCATCCCACTCCTTGCTTTTCACTGCCTCATTCATCTCTCCAAACACACCTGTTCTAAATCCTAGATCATCACAGCTCTCTATTTAACACTCCTACAGACAACAGCTCTCTGCCAGATTATTGTGTGCTATCCATGCCCAGTATTCCAGCGTTTCGTTCTGCCTTGACCTTTCGGATCTCGACCACGTTTTGTTTCCACGACCATGACTCTGCGTCACGTTACGGATTTCCTGACCGTCCGGATTTACTGTTGCCGACATTCAGATTTGTTTTTCGACCACGAGTTTTGATTACGGACTTTCCTCGACTCACGACTACTGACCTCGGTCAGTTCTTCGTCCACAAGCTACTTCTCACGAACTCCGCGCTTCCGAATTTCTGCCGCAGAGATCATTCAGAGAAACAGCAAGCGCTCACTCACCACTTCCACATTCCCGACGCAGACTCCATTCAGAGATCCAGCAAGCGCTCACTCACCACTTCCGCATTCCCGACGCGGACTTCATTCAGAGAAGCAGCAAGCGCTCACTCACCACTTCCGCATTCCCGACGCGGACTCCATTCAGAGAAACAGCGAGTGCTCCTCACGGCACTTCCGATTCACGGATCCCATTGATTAAAAGCGCTGCACTCACTCTCTACAAACGCTCGTTCTGCACTTGGATCCTCCACCGCCACGCCCCCCGTGACAATAATGTTCTAATAGATTCCATGAATGCTCTTTTTTTTTCTTCAAAGTATTATGTTTAATTGAAATTCTCAAAATATTATTGCCTTATTACCTAAGGAACATCAAGCTAAGCCAGTAAGTGACTGTTCGTTACTTTCAGAAAAGCCTAGGTCTCATGGTAGGTGCATCCATGGTGATACCCTTGGGCCCTCTGCATATGAGACCCTTTCTGTTGTGGCTGAGAGCCAGGGGATTTCATTCAAGGGCCAATCCCCTGGGGCAAACAGGGTACACGCCAGAGGCTTCATACCCTTTCTATGTGGTTCAGACCCCAGTTTCTAACTTTGGGTCCCACTCTAGGTCTCTGTTGTTATAACAAGTTGCTTACGATAGACACTTTCCTTTGGGTTGGGTCATGGTCTTGGATGGCTGTCCAGCTCAAAGGATCTGGAAAGGGCATCTTCTCGCATGGCACACCAATTGCCTCGAAATGATGGCTTTATTTCTGGCCCTGAAATACTTCCTCCAGCTGAGAGGCTACCATGTCCTTGTGCAGGTGGACAACAGTAGGGTAGCTCTTTATATAAATCGCCATGGCAAATTGTATCCTTGCTTTGGGCAGAGGACAAGTTTTTGTCCCTCATTGCGATTTCCATTCCGGGGCATATGGATGTGGGAGCAGACTTGCTCTCCAGACAAGATGTGACACATGGGAGTGGAAACCACATTCTGAAGTGGTCATTCAATCTGGGAGAGAATTTAGGTGGCAGAGGTGGACCTCTTTGCTTTGCGGGACACGACACAAGGTCCCCTTTACTACACTTTGGATTCCAGCTCCCCTGGGGCTGGATGCTATGGCCCACTCATGGTCTAGACTGCGTCTCTATGCAATTCCTCTGATAGCTCTGTTCCCCGGAGCCCTAGCGGAAGTCTGTCAACAGGGATTCTGTTGTAGTACAGTAATTTGCCAATAGGTGTCACTGTTGTTTTTTAGTGTGTTATGACGGTTCTGCCTTTTTCCTTCTTTTTTTTCTCTCTTTCTCTCTCTCTCCTTGTTGTGTATAAGTAAATAAAAACTCTAACAGGTTATGGGCCCAGAACTTTGCAAAGACTTAAAAAAATGGAGGATAGACTTTTTATCGAGAAGCTGACCGGGCCAGAGAACTGGGCAATGTGGAAATTTCAAATGGAACACATTTCGAATCCCCCTTTTCGAATGTCATTCTTAGTTTAACATTACCCAGTCCAATGGCATCAACCACTCTGCCATCACCGAGTTTCACAGACTGTGGTTTTGGAAATTGCTGATAGTTCTGGAGGATTTCTTCATGACATGTCATGTGCTTTGAGGCTCCAGAGTCGACCAACCAATCGATCTGTTGCGTCAAGTTATCCTGATTCGCCTCTTTAACAATAAAAGCACACTCAGATAAGTCTTCTGAATGTTCACATGTTACATTTTTGGCCTTGTGGGTTTCAAATTTTTTGCCTTTTTATATGGACAGTCACGCTTGATATGTCCCTCTTTTCCACACTTGTAACATCTCCACGAGTTGGATCTTTCTGTTCTCACTGCATTGGACCGCGTATCTACGTGAACTGCTGACACACTACCGGTCGCAGTACCACTAGACACAGCGCCAACATAGTTACCATCAGCAGACACTCGCTTTTGTTCTTCACTTATTAAAGATTGCTGAACAAACCGCAGCGTTAAATTGTCCAATTTAATTTGCAGCGCAGTTACAATTGTAACTTGTGACTTGAAAGCCAAAGGACTGTGGGGCATGGTGACGGAAACAGACAGCGTATAAGATGAGGCAAGTGCACAGGCAAGAGCAGAATTCGAAAAACGGAAAGAAAAAGCATTGGTGCTGAATGTGAGTTCGTCACAGTTGTATCTTATAACAGGCTGTTAGACCCCTAAAGAAGCGTGGGACACGCTGAAAGGACACTTTGAGAGAGATACTCTTGCAAATAAGTTGTTTCTGAAAAAAAATTCAGATGTGAAATGAAGGAAGGAGAAAATATAACTGAACATTTGAAACGAATGAAAGAATTAACTGATCAGCTAAGCGCAATAGATGCTGTGATTGAAGAGGAGGATCAGAATGTAACATTGCTGGGAAGTTTGCCATCAAGCTATGCTACAATTGTATGTATGTTCCCAACTTATCAGGGAATCTCTTCTCAGTGGGAGCGGCTGTCAGTCGAGGAAATACAGTGCAGTTCAAGAAGTCTCGCTGTTACATTCACAGTAAAAATGTAAATCTCCAAGGAATGGGAACAAAAAGGTCTGATGGTCTGTATCAGCTGGATGTTGAGGGAAGTCCGCTAAACTGTCACTTTGTGTCAAGTGATTTGGCAGCAGCCAGCTTGTGGCATCAGCGACTAGGACACACCACCAGATTGAAGGAACTTAAACAAATGGTAAATGGAGTAGACTTTGCTGCAGAAAAGGAAATTTCTTTCTGTGAAGCCTGCGTGGATGGCAAATTGTCTAGAAAGCCTCACAAATCAGTGGGAGAAATCAGTTCTAAATGCAAATTGCAGTGACGTCTGTGGCCCCATGCAGACAGAATCTATAGGAGGGTCAAAGTATTTTGTGACTTTCATTGATGACTATTCTAGATGTTGCTAGACTATTCTAGACGAATGTGAGTTCGTCACAGTTGTATCTTATAACAGGCTGTTAGACCCCTAAAGAAGCGTGGGACACGTTATGAAACACAAAAGTGAAGTTCTTAGCAAATTCAAGGAATTTGAGAAAGCATTCTACAATGAGTGCGGACAGAAAGTGACAAGACTAAGAACGGACAATGGTGGGGAATACACGTCTAAAGAATTTCAAGAATACTTGAAGGCTCAAGGTATTCATCACGAGACAACCATACCACACACACCTCAGCAAAATGGTGTGGCAGAAAGGAAAAAAAGGACATTAATTTAAGCATCAAGAACCATGCTCTTTCACACTAAACTTCCAAATTCGTACTGGGCAGAGGCTGTAGCTACTGCAGCTTATACACAGAACAGACTGCCCACATCTGCTCTGAAGAAAGAGACACCTTATCAGAGATGGTGCAACAAAAAGCCAGATGTGAGTCACATAGAAGTATTTGGTTGCATAGCTTATGCACATGTTCCAGAAGTAGAGAGAAGAAAGCTGGACAAAAAGTCTGTAAAGCTGATTTGTGGGATATTCCAACAATGCAAAAGGCTATCGCTTGTTTGATGAGAAAAAAAGGATTCTAATCCGTCGAGATGTAATCTTCAATGAGTCAAACTTTGACTGGAAACAAGAAGAGGTCACAACGTGTATGGAGAACGAAGTTATCTTGAAAACTGATGAGCAAAGATCTGTCGAGGTCACTGTCAGTGAAAGTGCTAAAGAATGTGTCAGAATCAGAAAACCACCCAAGAGGTATGGATATGATGAGTATGCTGACCTGGTGACTGTTGATCATTATGCAAGTGTTTGCAGTTACACAGAACCGAGCACCTTGAAGGAGGCAATGATGAGTCCTAATGCAAAAGAATGGCAGGAGGCGGCTAATTTGGAATATGAATCACTGCTGGAAAATGAGACATGGGATTTGGTGGAATTACCAAAGGATCGAAAGGCTGTAGGGTCGAGATGGGTGTTCAAAGTCAAACATCAGAATAATGGACAAGTGGAGAGATATAAGTGCAGACTTGTCGCTAAAGGATATTCACAGAAGTACGCTACTGACTATGTGGTGAGATTTAGCTCAATTCGTGCTTTGCTGTCCTTTGCTGTCCAGAATAACTTGCATGTGCATCAAATGGACATTGTAAGTGCTTTCCTAAATGGACACTTGGATGAGGAAATCTACATGGAACAACCTGAGGGATTTGTCAAAACAGGAGAGGAAAATCTGGTGTGCAAACTAAAGAAGTCAATCTATGGACTAAAACAGTCTCCTCGCTGTTGGAACAAAGTTTTCACAGAGTTTATGAGAGACATTGGTTTCAAACAGAGTTCTGTCACGTTCCTGTCATGTACCGCTGTCATTCACGTCTCCTTTTTCTCTCACTGTCATGCCTTTGCGCTCATGTGCTTATGTATCCTACTGGCTGTCATGCTTTTTCACACACACCCCGCCCCTTTACACACCAGCATCCCATTCACAACTAATTTCTCCCGGCATTTAAGGAAGCGCAGAACGCTGTCTCACTGCCAGATTATTGCGTGTCTTCAGAGCCCAGTTTTCTCGCATTTCTTTTCCGTGTTAGTTGTTTCCGTTCTCGACCTTGCTTGTTCTCGGTATTCACTTCTAGCCTCTCGTTTTTGGATCTTGTTCGCTGTTTGTTTCCCTGCTGGTTTTGACCTCTCGCTTCGTTTCACGTTTACGTCTCTGCCCGCTCCCCCTTTGGATTATTCGCATCGCTGACTGACTCGCTGGCTTTGAACTCTCACTCTGGCTCACGACAACGTCTCTGCTCGCTCCCTTTTTGTCACACGTATCGTTGACTGATTTAACTGGCTTTACGACCCATTGCATCGGCTTTGTGTTACGTCACCAGGATTTCCCCCCTGAACACGGAAGTGCTCAACGGCCAGCGCGCCACGCCCCCCTCGTCCAAAAGCGCGTCTAAGCCACGCCCCTTTGGTGCTGTAAATCTGCACTTGGGTCCTGCTCCTCTTTTGTTCTCTTCATTACTCTGAGTGCCTGACAAGTTCGTCAGATCCATGTGTGTTTGTGAGATCTCGACCGGAGCTGGAAATATTAGCTGTATATGTTGATGATCTGATTTTGATTACAGAGTCAATGGAGAGCATGGAAGAACTTAAACTCGTTCTTAAGAAACGCTACAAGATGAAGGACATGGGAGAGTTGTCCTATATCTTGGGTATCTCAGTCATCCAAGACAAAGAAAAGAAAAAAAGCCATCCTTCAAAAATATGGCATGCATGATGCTAATCCCATTGCAACTCCTGCTGATGCAAATGTAAAGCTGAGAAAGAATGATGGTGTCAGTAAGCCTGTGAATTCAATTACTTATTACGTAGTGTGCTGTATGGACAGGCAGTGAGTGTGGTATCAAAGTTCAATGCAAACCCAAATGCTGCACATCTGACGGCAGTGAAGAGGATTCTGAGGTACTTGAAGGGTACGCTGAAACTTGCACTCAAGTATGAGCAGACAGACTCTGGAACCTTGGTCGGTTTTTCAGATGCTGATTGGGCTGGAGATCTGGATGATCGTCGTTCGACAACGGGTAATGTGTTTTTTCTGAGTGGAGGAGCTGTGAGCTGGCTCTGCAAGAAGCAGTCAACTGTTGCTTTATCAACAGCAGAGGCTGAGTATGTTGCACTAAGTCAAGCAGCTCAGGAGAGTACCTGGCTTAGAGGACTGCTACATGATCTTGGAGTCGATGTTACATCTGTGGTGATTCAGGAGGACAATCAAGGAGCAATTGCAATGGCAAAGAATCCAGTTGATCATTCATGAAACAAGCACATTGACATTCGCTACAATTACATTTGTGAATGTGTACTAAATTGACAAATAGAACTGCAATACTGTTCTACAGTTGAAATGAAGGCAGATATATTGACCAAATCATTGCTAAAACAGAAGTTTGAACATCGTAGACGTGAGATTGGACTTTGTTTCATTTAATTTTTTTGTTTAGTCTAATATTAAACAGACTGGACTGTGTTTAGTGTTAAATATTCATAATGAACAGTTGAACAGTTAACATGGTAAAAGAACAATGGAAGATATCTTGTGTTAGTTCTATTTAGTTTTGCTTTACAGTAATGTAATTTATTGTAACAAGACTTAATGCTATTGGAAATTAAGTGGGAGTGTTGTAGTATAGTTATTTGCCAAAACTGTCGTTTTTTAGTGTGTTACGACGGTTCTGCCTTTTTCCTTCTTTTTTTTCTCTCTCTCTCTCCTTGTTGTGTATAAGTAAATAAAAACTCTAACAGATTCGGCCTCTTATTAATAGCGCCCCATTGGCCGACCAGAATATGGTTCTCAGATCTAATAGTCCTCCGCAACAGCTCAATTCTACTCAGGAGGGATCCTCTGTCTCAGACGCAGGGAATAATATTCCGTCCCAGGCTTGAGCACTGGGACCTTCACGCTTGGCCCCTGAAGGGGACCAATTAAAAGATCCTGGTTTTCGAGCTAAGGTAATAGAAACTATTCCAAGTGCTAGGACTCTGTCTAATAGAAATGTTTATGCCCTCAGACAGAATGATTTTGTGATGTATGTAGCAACAAGAGATGTGTGGCAAACCATGTAGCCCCAGTCCACTGCCAGATTCAGTACTGGAGTTCCCTTTCAAAAGCTACACTCAATGCTGCGTGAAAACGCTATGGGAACATCTCTTTGTTGCCGGTTGTGAAGCTTGTGCATGTCAAAACCCGCCGAATACCTTCGGCTTATAACCTGTGCNCTTTGGGGAAGAACACGCTCGCCTCGAGCTTCAGTGAGACTGTGAGTACTGTGATCTTCTCCCTATTAAGGTGCTTCGCTGATCTGGCAGACGCGCATGAGATGGAATTTCCAATTTCTCTCTCGCTCTCTCCGGATCAGGAAGTTTTAGCTTCCGCTTCGCAAGCGCGCTACGGCGCTTCTTGTGAAGGAGCGGAAGAATCCTCCTCTCTCGCTTCCATGGAAGTAGCCTCCTCACAACGCTCCTCCAGTGCTRACAGAGCTTWWGAGGRATTATTAGARGTTATAACGCGTGCGGTCGAGCGATTGCATATCGACTGGCCGCAGAAGCGAGATTCCCCCAAGCGTTCGAGATTGGACGACAGGTTTCTGTCGTGTGGCCTCAACGTCTCTCTCTCCCCTTCTTTGGTAACCTCCATGATGAATTAACTCTTTCATGGAGCAGGCCGTATTCATCGCGTGTTTTTGTACCATCGACTTATTCGAATATCGTTGATGCGAAAGCACACGGTTATACGATGATGCCCCAGATAGAAGAGACGCTTGCGGGCTATCTCTCTCCTGGGACATCATCTTCCCTGAAAAAGCCTACTCTTCCCTCCAAACCGTGTAGACTGACATCTGCTTTGGTGGGGAAAGCTTTTCAGGCAGCAGGTCGGCGGTTCACTGCACACCATGGCAGTTTTGCAGGCTTACCAGGCTGACCTACTGAAGGACTTGAGCACCGGCGGCGTTATTGATGACAAAGCGTTTGCAAAGCTGCGCCGAGCCACAGACCTGTCTCTCCATGCAACCAAGCAGATGGCCCGTGCTGTGGGCCGTTCTATGGCTGCCATGGTATCCWCGGAGAGGCATCTGTGGCTGAACCTCACGGGCATCAAGGATAAGGATCGTGCTGTCCTCCTTGATGCCCCCGTCTCGCCTTCCGGCCTCTTTGGTGACGCTGTTAATTCCGTCGCCACTAGGTTTCGGGAGGCGAAGCTATATGAACAGGCCTTTGGGAGGTTCCTTCCCCGCCGTGCTCAAGAACCAAGACCGTCGGCCACCCAGCCCCGGCTAGTTCTGGCCCCTATCAGGCGTGAGGTGCAGAAGGAGAGCGTGACCAGCCACACACCCCCTCGTAAAGACTGGGGTGGGGCTCGCCGCTCTTCTCAGAAATCTGAGAAAAAACCAGATCTGAGGAGCTTCCTCTCTTCAAAGAAGAAGCCCTGAGGTTCGTGGGGCCGTGGGGGTGTCTCCCCGCAGGGAGGGGCGCCTGGATTTTCATCACAAAACAGAGCCTCCTCCCTGGCACTCCCAGGAGGCCGGTGTTCAATCCCCGCCACCACTGATGTTTCGGGGAGCGCCGGTCTCCAACGAAAAGTTGGGTGTTCGGGCATCTCCTGCCATACTTCAGGATACCCAACACCAAACACCCCCCATCCAGCTGAAGTGTCTGGTAGCTGGGAAACTACTGCCAGGCATATCTCCTTGGGTACAAAAGACTGTAGGCACAGGCTACAGGATTCAGTTTGCACATCGTCCTCCGCTTTTCAATGGCATGGTCTCCACTTCCATGAAACCGGACCGAGCACATCTGCTGGCCCAGGAGTTAMRGACTCTGCTGGGCAAAGGGGCCATAGAACATGTTCCCCTTCCAGACAGAGAGTCGGGCTACTACAGTCTGTACTTTTTGGTGCCCAAGAGAGAGGGGGGGGGATGGGTTTCGTCCGATCTTGGATCTTCGCGGCTTGAACCGCTATCTCAGGAAATCCAGATTCAAAATGTTGACTGTCAAAATGATTGTTTCTCAAATTCAACTAGAGGATTGGTTTGTGACAATCGATCTCAAGGATGCATATTTCCATATAGAAATATTGCCACAGCACAGGAAGTTCCTGAGGTTCGCTTTTGGGGGCGAAGCTTACCAGTATCGGGTCCTTCCATTTGGCCTAGCTCTGTCACCCCGCACATATACAAAATGCATGGCTGCAGCTCTGGCTCCTTTACGACTCCAGGGCATCCATATTTTGAATTACATAGACGACTGGCTGATTCTGGCCCAGTCTCAGGAGCTAGCGCTTCGACATCGGGATGTCGTCCTAGCCCATCTTCATTCTTTAGGATTGAGACTCAATGCCACAAAAAGCGTTCTCCTTCCTGTTCAGAGGACAACATAGTTGGGTGTCACATGGGATTCGGTCACAATGCGGGCACAGCTGTCTCCTGCTCGTGTCGAATCCATTCTCAACACCCTGAAGGAAATCAAGCTAGGCCAGAAGGTCACTGTTCATCACTTTCAGAAATATTTAGGCCTCATGGCAGCTGCGTCCACGGTGATCCCTTTGGTCCTTCTGCACATGAGAGCGTGTCAGCTGTGGCTAAGAGCCAGGGGGTTTCATTCAAGGGCCAACCCCCAGAGGCTAATAAGGGTTACGCGCCGGGGGCTTCATACCCTATCTATGTGGTTCAGACCCCGGTTTCTGACTTTGGGTCCCACTCTAGGGCCGTCTTGTCGTCGCAAGATGCTAACGACAGACGCTTCCCTCACGGGCTGGGGTGCGGTCTTGGATGGCTGGAGAGGTTAACTTCTCGCGTGGCACATCAATTGCCTCGAAATGATGGCTTTGTTTCTGGCCCTGAAACACTTCCTCCAGCAGTTGAGAGGCTACCATGGCCTAGTGCAAGTGGACAGCACTGCGGTAGTCTCGTACATAAATCGCCAGGGTGGACTGCGCTTGCGTCGCTTGAACAAGCTAGCGCACCAGGTTCTGCTTTGGGCACAGGACAAGTTCCTGTCCCTCAGGGCGATTTACATTCCAGGGCATATGAATGTAGGAGCAGACTTGCTATCCAGACAAGCTGTAAAACATGGGGAATGGAAGCTCCACCACGAAGTAGTCAGTCAAATCTGGGAAAGATTTTACGTAGCAGAGGTGAACCTCTTTGCCTCACAAGAGGCAGCACAATGCCCCCTTTACTACTCTCTGACTCCTCCAGCTCCCCTGGGTCTGGACGCAATGGCCCACACGTGGCCCAGATTACGCCTTTATGCGTTTCCACCTATAGTTCTGCTCCCAGGAGTCCTGGCGAGGGTCCGTCAACAAGGGTTGCGCCTCTTATTGATAGCGCCCCATTGGCCGACCAGAGTGTGGTTCTCGGATCTAATATCTCTCCTCGACGGCTCACCCTGGGTGATTCCAGTGAGGAGGGATCTTCTGTCTCAGGCGCAGGGGACAATACTTCATCCCCGGCCCGAGCTCTGGAACCTTCACGTTTGGCCCCTGAACGGGACCAACTAAGACATGCTGGGCTTTCAGCCAGCGTAATTGAAACCATTTTAAGTGCCAGGGCTCCCTCCACTAGAAGAACTTATGCCCTCAAATGGAGTGTATTTGAAAATTGGTGCATGGCAAGACATATAGACCCAGTTCACTGCCAGATTGTTTCAGTGCTGGAGTTTCTGCAAGAAAAGTTGTCCTCGGGCTTATGCCCTAGTACGCTCAGARCGTACRTAGYCRCTATTTCGGCTTGTCACGCTCTGAATGATGGGGTTTCTGTGGGCAAGCACCATTTAGTTGCACGTTTTATTCGTGGAGCTAAACGGTTGAAGCCGCCCACTAGAGCGACGGTCCCTTCATGGGACTTAACTATCGTACTCGAAGTTCCAGGGTTCTTTTCCCACAAACCTGTTTGCATCCACTAATTTCCACTTAAATTTTAAAAGAATGCTTCTTCTGTCACTTCCTTGCTGGAGTATTTTCTAGCCTAGTGCCAAGTTTTTGCCTAGTCTTTCCGTTAAGAGTTCTGGTTGCTGATCTACATTTCTTGTTTCATGGATTTGTTTGCGGGACAGCATTTTGGATTTGAGGTTTTCGTCATGTTTCCAGATTCAGAAAAAAGAGACTTTGAACGTCGTTCACAGATTTTGCCTGGATATCTTTGGATTTGACGTTTACAACCTGCTTGGGGATTTTGGATAAGAGACGCTGATTATCATTCACGGATTCTTTGCCTCCCTGTCGTTGGAATTAACTGTCTTCCACTTCTTTCTGACTTCTGGAAAAACAGCCTCTGTTATTGTCAGTGGAGTTCTTGTCTGCCATTTCTGTATGTAAGTGTTATTCCATTGCTTTCTAATCCTGTGGATAAAGAGTCTCTAAGGATCGTGCACAGATCATTGCCTGGATTTAATTGTTTATAGTAAGAGACTTGTTATAAGTAAAAGACTGTTCAGTGCTTTCAGATCTGAGACTTGTTATAAGTGTACATTGCATTTTTGAAGGACATTGCCTTACTCTCTCAGAGTGGTCAGCCCCACAGGAGCATGAACGTAATCAAAACCACTAACCATTAATCTCAATCTCAACTATTAATCACCACTAGCTGCTTGCGGTTTGCTTGTTGTCCTTAAAATAATATTAATCCATCATTTATATCACTGTTTAGTTATTTAGTTTTTGATGTTGAAAAATGCAGTAGGATAGTGTAACGATCAGTTTAATTCTATAACCCAAGTTACACTAAAAGAGAGATCTTTATCTTCGTGTCGGCGTGCTTTAAAACCCAGTGGGCAAGAATGACAACACAACGACCAATTAGAAAAACCCAACAGTGTACTATACAACCAAACTAAACAAAAAGCTGCACCAAAACAAACAAAGAAAACAATATTAGTGTGAGTGTGTAGAATTATGGAATGATATCCCGGACATTTTTCAAGAGGAATTGCAAATTGTATTTGCAATTGCGTTTTCCATATGTGGATGCATAAAGTGTGACATAATCCAAATGCAATTGCAAACTTTGCATTACCGTTTGCTTTTTCGCCTTCGCGTGCGCACACTGACTGCCAAATTTCAAGTGAAAAAGCAAAGTGCATTTGCATTTCTCATGTCTTACAGGTCATGAGCCTGTCATATTTAAATAGCAAAATCAATTAGCACATCTGCTTTTTCACTTTCTCTGTGTCGCGCATGTAGCCTGCCAAAACTCCATTTGCAATTGCATTTCCAACACGTTACATGGAAACCTGTCAATCAGTGTCAGGGGTGGGTCTATACTGTGGGGCATGATTGTATGTGGAGTGACGTCACTTGCAGTCGCCGACCAAGAGGGGGAAATTTTAGCAATGGAGGTGAACTGCGGTAAAGTTGGTGTTATACGCTAAAATGCCCCCTGCCACGGATTGCACCCCCCACAAAATCTCTGTCAAATATATTAGGACATCACAATCAAAAATTCATATTATTATTATCGAATATATTATATTTTATTATCAAATATATTATTACTATTATAATTAACCCTAGGCATGTGACAAATTAATACACACTTTCTACTCTTTCAAAGATAATGTCAGGTTAATTTGTTTTATTTTTTCTTTACAGCAGTGATTCGGTTAGTGTGTGCGCACAGTCGAGTGTCAAGGGTTTCTTTTTATTTTCCCGATAAAATCCGTTAGTATGTGTGCGTGTGAAAGTCATTCCACACAGTAGGGCTACTCTGTAAGACGAGAGGCATTCCTCCTCTCGTCTTAGCTTCACACACAAGCACACACATGTACAGACTGTGCATGAACAAACACAAACACCCACACACAGATACACAGCAAGTGTGCAAACAAACATACACACGCACATACACAGCATGCACGCATAAACACTAACTGAAGCACTTATCTGACAGGATTTATTTTTACTTTTTTCAAAGGTTAAGTTGAGGTTGCATGTTAATTAGTTTTATTCTTACTTTATATTTTGTATTTATTATTTTGATATATTTATTTTTTTGGGTTGTGGCAGAAATAATTTGAGTTTTCCTTATTTTTTATGGGGGAAATTCGCTTTGATTCACGAGTGTTTTGATCTACGCTTCCGGAAAAAAATTATGCTCATAATCAGTGCTGTTCCACTCTACTTTAAAACATTAAAACTCCAGAACTTTTTATAAAAATACAGACGCTGAAGTGCTTTCTTACACTCAGCATCCTTATTCTGCTGCATTTACATTATACCTTTACTTGTCTTCACCAACTGTTCAATCTATCAACATTTTGATAGATTTACTGTTTTACTGAATTTTAAATGTATTCAATATTCTGCATTGGTTTGTTACAGTCGTAATACAAGTAAATATATAAATTTGTTTGACAAATGACTTCAACATATGTAAGCATCAAACAATTACAATCAAAACTATAGTGTGAGATGAAAGTACAATAATATGGTTGCAAAGCAATGATAATCAGGCCCAGGAACCTGCGCTATTGCCCACCAGGAAGACAGTTGGCACAGTGGGCATGTGTAATTAAAGGGGAAATACCAAAAGGACAAAAGTGACAGTTTGGGACAAATGGAACAGACCATAGCAATGTCCACTGATGTCAAATGGGACTCTAAACTCTAATCTCTATACTGTATATATAATCTCTATATTATATGTTTAATGTTTAGTTTATATTCATTACTACTGAATATATGTAATTTGTAAAAATGATTCCATGTTAAAAGAAAAAGGAGAACTACCTTCATCTAGTGGACATTTTTTAGTACTGCAGGAGTCAGGCCAAATMMATGTCTGGTCAATGGGCTGAGAAATGTAAAGATTTATTGTGAGCTGTTTGAACATCACACAATAATGAAACTAAGCAAACTTACTCACAAGCAGTTGTCTTTTCTGGGTAAAATGCTGTAAAACATTAGGACCACAGTTGAGTTATTTAAGATTAAGATAAGAACATTAATTATCTTCTATTATGTCCTTAATTTAAATCATCGCCGTAGCAACACCATTCAACCTTACTAAATAATTTACAGTTTCACATCAGCCATTTCTTGAAAATATTTTGACTGATTTTGAATCAAATTAGCTGAAAATTACAGACAAAATATTTGAGATTTCTTTCTCAATAGTAAACACTTTCTGCTGCCAGTTGGTGGCACTATGACTGAGACTCACAGTAGCAGGTTTCTTCTCTTAAAATGGAGCTGTGGTTTGATGTACTGTACATCAGTCAATTTACACAGAAGGTATTAGCCACTTCCTGTTTGCTTTCATTTGCCATAAATTTATGAGCTCCCCATGGCCGAAATTAAAAATGTCTTGAAATCATAATGGACCCTGTTTGTTCAAAATTATATCAAATTCCATTGGGTGCATTTTTCAAACAACCAAAAATAACTGATTTCCTGTTCAGCAAATCCCATGACATGGGGTATGAAAGTTGTTCAGCTAAATGAGATCTAAATGTCTACCGGCTCTTATGTGCATATGTACAAGTGAATATGAGCTATGCAGCTAGATTACTGGCAAAGTTCCACAGGGCACTGTGAAGGCCCCGTGCCACACCCGGGGCCCGGCCACACTGGCCTTTCTCGTACCTATTTGCCCTCTGAAATAGTGAAATAGTCATGTGAAATAGTTTGTAACTTTAGGCCATTCCACTTGTAAGATAAGACAATATTATTTTTTAGTATTATGTCCTTATTTAAATCCTCGATTCAATGGATCGTCAAATGGTTTCCGGATTTTATAAGTATATGTGCAAGGGTTTATGAGCTATGCAGCAAGATTTCCAGGGGGAACTGTGACGAGCGTGTGCCATTTCCAGGGCCAAGCCACACTGACCTCCTAATGGCCGCAGAGTCCAACCTGTGTGCTGATTTTTTTTAAGTATGTTAAGACCCCCATAAGGGCCCAGATAATTAAAAATAATAATAAAAAAAAACAATAATAATCCTTAGAAAAAAAGAGGTCTCTTCGCTTGGGTCCTAAATATATTGTAATGGGTTCGATCTTTTAGCACAGKTGGCACCACAGACACACGTCAAGGTCTTATGGGGAAAAGAGTCATTTTATTTAGGAAAAATGGGGTAGGAGAGACGATTAAAGGAGGGAGGATGGAAAGAAGGGGAGAAAAAGAGTGGTGGTGTGCACGTGCAGATCTGGTGGCAGTGCCCAGTTGGCATGAGGGTACACAGCTGGCGAACGGTGTCAGCGGGCAGAGTGGCCAACTAGAGCATGTTGAGGAAGCGATCCTGCATGCTCCCATAATGACAACCTCTCCCGCTGACACGAGCCAAGACTGGCCCCTCGCAGCTCTCTCTCTCTCTCTCTCTCTCTCTCTTTCCCAGCTGGGATCAGGGCCCTTACGCTTGGCAGCCTTTTCCTCTTCTGCGGCAGGGATGCAAAGGCAGGCCCTCAAGCAGTTCTTTCCTGCGTAGTCCTCATCATGAAGATAAAAGGGCCGGCATTACAGTCTCTCTTTTAAAGTCTCTGGGGTGCATAACATCGCCCCGCTCACATGCCACTCTCTATAACTCCACTGCACTACTCTTTGCTTTGTTTGCGGACCTCGGACTAAATTCCATGCTTCACTTTTATAAAACGGAGAAACCACGAGATCCAATAACGTTAATTATCGCCAGCCAGTCCGACCTGCGTAGGGAACCTACAGAGTGATCGAGGAGCAACAACAGATTGAGGCGTGACAAATTATACACACACTACTCATAGTAAGTTAGGGATATTGTGAAAGACTAAGTGGATGTCATACATACAGTGTTTGTTTCACTTCAGACATTTTTGGGATAGGGAAGCAATTGTATTGGGGTGATAGACACACCTCATTTTGTGTTTTCCATGTAATGGTCTCATTGTGTACAGKTGTGCCTTATATTGGGGCCAATACCAAAAGACAATCCTTTTCAATGTGGCATCAATTTCAACACTATGTGGGTATAAAAAGCTGGTATTGTCAGTAAGTCATTCCAAATTCATCATTCAAACAGCCATGAACACACGACGTCACTTATCGTACGAGCAGCGCCACCTGGCCATGGCGCGCCTTCGGGTCGGTGGCAGGCAGTCAGATGTTGCTCGTGAACTTGGTGTGTCTCAAAGTGTCATCAGCAGACTWGCATCAAGACACAGAACTACTGCCAGAGTTCATGACAGACCCAGGAGTGGAGCCCCACAAGTGACAGACTGCAACGATGACCAGTACCTAAGGAGCTATGTACTCGTTATGCAACTGCCACACAGCTGCAGGCTTGTTTACGAGATGTCAGGGGTACTAGGGTTTCCAGACAAACCATTCGCAACCGACTCCACCGCTTTGGCTTGAATGCCAGACGACCATCTGGTGACGACCAGATGGTGACTCCATTGACACGAAGACACCGCCGTGAACGTTTGCAGTGGGCACAAGACTATGTGACCTGGACAATGCAGCAGTGGTCTACGGTCGTGTTCACTGATGAGTGTTGGGTCACCTTGCACAGAAATGAGGGTCGTCACCGTTGCTGGAGAAAGCGAGGTGAGGTGATACGCTGAGGTCAATCTGGTCCCCAGGGTTTGTTTTGGTGAAGGAGGTGCAACAGGGGCAGGCATCACCAGTCAGCGCAAAACAGATTTGGCTCAGTCACTGTACGTTCTTAGAGACATTATAGAACCCATTATCCCCCAATTTCGCCGTCACACCCCCAACTTTCTGTTCACCACATCGTGTCAGAATTGTCACAGCTCGACTTCAGGAAGTTGGAGTGCCTTATGGTATAGCCATCAATATCCCCTGACCTGAACCCGATAGAGCACGTCTGGGACCAGTTGAAGCAGAGACTGGATGATCGTACCCCACCCCCATGTGACCTGGCAGAACTGCGTATAGCACTTGKGGAAAAGTGGAACACATTGCCTCAAAACAACATCATGAAGCTAATGAGGAGCATATCAATTGTCATTGCTTTAACTCATTAACTTTTCCTCCACAGCAGAGGCGACTCTTGGTCTTCCTTTCCTGGGGC
>QMIH01001870.1:4002-36524 GCA_003987875.1 Clarias batrachus
TTTTTGGTGAATCGCTCACTGTGCTGCACGCTGGACCTCCAGGACTGAAGGTGAAGAGTCGCGTCCCAGCGGTTTGATTTTCTTTTAATGCTGGAGACGATTTAATAATTATTATTTCAGAATGACAAAAACACACAGACAGTTAAAGAACATAATCATGTTAGAGTGTTGATAGTTACAGCGAATAAAGTGTGTGTGTGTGTGTGTGTGTGTGTGTGTGTGTGTGTGTTGTGATAAACGAACAAGTGATGTTTCTGAACACTGTGTGAGAAAGGACATTTTACTGACTCTGTGTGATTCTTCTCTTCTCCTCATTCTCAGGTACTGGGCCTCCTTGAGGAACCTGGTTGTGTCTCTACTGAACTCCATGAAGTCCATCATCAGCCTGCTCTTCCTCCTCTTCCTCTTCATCGTTGTCTTTGCTCTGCTTGGCATGCAGCTGTTTGGAGGACAGTATGTCCTGCAGATGTCTCATCTCACACATAAACAGTCTGATCTCACACATAGAGAAGTTCAGTGCAGTTCGGAAGAGCTTTATTTGCATGAATGTTAAGAAAAATATTACATTGTACTCCAAAAAATTAAATAAATAAAAATAAATAATAATAATAACATTATTGATGTCATACTGGTCAGGCATATATATATATATATACTACACCGTTTTCAGTGGTTTCGTGTGTACGCAGATATTTCTTGAGACGACGCCGAACGAGGAAAAAAAAATGATCGGATAGAGAACGCACTGGCTTCGTGTGGACGGAGCCATAGTGTAATGCGTGCTCTAGGGCGGAGTTTCCCAGAGTGAAAATGTGTCTGTTTTTCTGAGATCTGGACTTTTTTTTGGAAGATGACAGTTTTGGTTTTGGTCAGATTGACTGTCAGTGCCCAGTTCTGATGGTACCGCTCCAGCAGGTCCAGGTGCCGCTGTAGGCCGTGTTCAGTGGGAGACAGCAGCACCAGGTCGTCTGCGTAGAGCAGAAATTTGACTTCCGTAGTGTTTAGGGTCCAGGAGCTAACACCGCTAACTCATTGATGTAAATATTGAACAGAGTTGGACTCAAGCTGTCTCATCCCACGACGTGTCTCACGGACTCACGGATAATGTCATTTACTTACCCCATACACCAATTTTTAAAACCTGATTACTGATAAACTGTCTGATCTCACATTCTGTCCATTTAATTTCATTATAGAAATGACTGTTACTGAATTCCACAACGTTTGTTTTAGATTACAGGTTAGACATAAACACACCGATATGTGAAGCTGGAGTGTGTGATGTATGAAGACATCTCTTGTAGGGAAATGTTAAGAGACGTTAGTGTAAGTGGGACACTTGTGTTTTTCTACCAGGTTTAATTTTGAATCAGGAACGCCACCAACAAACTTCGACACGTTTCCTGCAGCAATAATGACGGTGTTTCAGGTGAGAGAACACCAGTCACTAATAACACAACATAATACAAACTACACATAAGTGGTAAACCAAGCTGTGTGTGTGTGTGTGTGTGTGTGTGTGTGTGTGTGTGTGTGTGTGTGTGTGTGTGTTAGATTCTGACAGGTGAGGACTGGAACATGGTGATGTACGATGGCATTGAGTCTCAGGGAGGAGTCAATAAGGGCATGGTGTTCTCCATCTTCTTCATTGTTCTCACACTTTTTGGCAACTGTATCCAAATTAACACTTACACACACACGCACGCACGCACGCACGCACACAGTATCACACACTTACACTGTAACACACACTCACACACTGTAACACTCACACACACACACACACTCACACACTAATATACACACTGTAACAAACACACACTCACATACTGTAACACACACACTCACATACTATAACACACACACACACACACACACACACACACACACGCACACACTGTAACACACACTCACACACTATAACACACTTACCAAGATACAGGTTGTTAGGTTCCTTAACACTGTGTTCAGACACGTTGCTGAATGTGTTCTTGGCCATCGCTGTAGACAATCTGGCCAATGCACAAGAGCTGACCAAGGTACTGAACACACACACACACACATACACACACACACACACACACACACACACACACACACACACACACACACACACAGTGATTTAAACTGTGTTTTACCTCCCTGTAGGATGAGCAGGAGGAAGAGGAAGCAGCCAATCAGAAAATGGCTCTTCAGAAGGCAAAGGAAGTGGCAGAAGTGAGTCCACTGTCTGCTGCTAACCTGTCCATTGCTGCGTGAGTAACACACACACACACACACACACACGTGCACACACACTCCTCCTGTCTCCCTCACTCTCCCTCTCTCTCTCTCCCTCCCCCCTTCTCTCCCCCCCTCCCTCCCTCTCTCTCTCCCTCTCTCTCTGCGCATGCGCTGGGTGTGAGTGAGGTGCGGAAGGCTGTTTGGCGTTCTGCCAACTTCATGGAAGACTGTTCATTTATTCACTTTTCTTTAATTAGTGAATGTTTTCACCTAAAAAAATATGGGCACCATGGCCTCTGCCCTTACTTCCAGTCTTACAGAGTATTATGCTGATCAATCCCTGCTGTCCATTTTAACCCAGATGAGGATGGGTTCCCTGTTGAGTCTGGTTCCTCTCAAAGTTTCTTCCTATTACCATCTCAGGGAGTTTTTCCTTGCCAAGGGACAATCTTATCATTTTGATTCATACACATTCACATTTCATACAAACTTACTGTCACAACCACCCGAAGGATAAACAGAAAAGCCTTAGCAGTTAGCCTGTGTAGCGTGGATGGTAAACCCAAATGTGGAAGCAGCACAAATAGGCAGGATAACCACGCGATTAGTCTAAGAACTCTATCACGCGAAGAGCAAGGTTCTACACAAATAAACCCGCGTTCTAGCAACACACACTCAATCAAAGAAGCAACCCGAATCGGTGAGTACTCACAAAATAGTCGGCGTAGCGTCAGCAAAGGCATGGGCGAACTCAATGACTGAGCAATGTGAAGCGCCATCTTGTCTCCTTTTATGTTTCCTGGAACCCGACCGTACTACTTCCGGGTCCTTCCAAAGTAAGTGTTGCGAGTGTGCATGACACTTACTTTGATTGTGTAAAGCTGCTTTGCAACAATGTCAATTGTTACATGCGCTATACAAATAAAATTGAATTGAGGCCGGTGTGGAGACTTTGTCTCTCTTGCATGGCGTTAGATGCATCCTCGGAAGGCAGTATGCTGATTGAGGACGTTTTGTTTGTGATCAGATCGGATGTGAGAACATCTACTCTGCCACCCCCCGGATGAATAAAGCTGTGGTGGAGTTCGTGAACAGGGTCGACCTCGCAAGCGCACTTATGAGGAGTGTAATATGTGTGAGAGAAGCCGCGGTTAAAGTTACCCCTCTGTCTGCCCCTGCCACGCGGGTGGTCATATTCAACGTGCCTCCGTTCATAAAGAACAAAGCGATAATGAAGGAGCTGGTCCGATTCGGGAGGTTCGTCAGCCCCATGAGAGCCATCCCTGTCTTGATTCACGTCATGTCTGCACTTTTGCATGACCCACCTGGCACAAGCATTGATCCACTCCTGTTCGGACCGTAACTGAATCAATGCTGCCTCAGCCAAGGTCCTGTGAATCCCTGCTCTACCTTTGGAGAACCATCACAAGGTTCAGGCCATTGATGGGAGTCCACTCCATTCTATCACTCACAGGACCCCTCTTCTCAGTCTAAGGGTCTCAGGCAACCATTCTGAGCAGACTTTGCTATTTATCATGGAGGGATCTCATGCCACGGTTGTCTTAGGCCACACCTGGTTGATCCGACCCACAACCCACAGATTGACTGGGCTGGAAACTCGATTTCAGCCTGGAGCCCTTCTTGTCCACGACCTTCTTACGAGCTGCCCTCATGTCATGCTCCAACCCCGCTCAGACAGATGAAGCACAGGAGCTCAGTCACATGACCCCTTGAGTACCACGACCTCAAGGCTGATTTCAGAAATTTGCGCACCATTTCTCTTCCCCCCCACCTTTACCCCCAAGGGCCGTCTATACTCATTGTCACCAAAGGATCGCCAAGCCATGGACCTTTACATCACATAATCCCTTGCGGTGGGAATCATTCATCCTTCCTCCTCTCCGGCGGGGGCCGGGTTCTTCTTTGTGGGCAAAAACGATGGTTCCCTTCATCCCTGCATATATTATGGGGGCCTGAATGAGATCATTGTGTAGAACCGGTATCCCCTCCCACTAATGGCTACATCCTTTGAGCTTCTCCAAGGAGCCAAGATTTTCACCAAGCTCGACCTACGCAATCTTGTCCGCACCCGAGTAGGTGACGAGTGGAAAATGGTCTTCAACACCCCTACAGGGCACTATGAATACCTTTTGGTTCTGTCTGGCCTCACTAATGCCCCTGCAGTCTTCCAGGCCCTCATTAACGATGTACTCAGAGACACTCAGTGTTTGTCTACCTGGATGACATCCTGATCTTTTCTCTTTTTTTTTTTCTTTTCTTTTCTGGAGGAGCATGAACACCACATTCAGCAGGTGCTACAGAGGTGCTATATATATATATGCATTATGAACGAGTGAATGTATGTGTATATATATTTGTATATAAAATGTAAAATAGTCCCTAATTTGTCATAATAAAGTTAGTTTAGCAGTAATACTTGCAACATGAGGGAATCTCGATCACGTGTCAGGTCACGAGGGCTGGCATAAAAGCAGAACCGGCAAACGTGGAGAGATGAGGATACGCAGCGCTGTTACTGTCACAAACAAACGGAGATGGACCAGAAGACTAGCAGTTAGCCCTGTAGCGTGGACGGTAAACCCAAACGCGGAAGTGGCGCGAACAGGCAGGATAACCATGCTGTTTATTTTTAGAACTCTCCCGGAGCGAGAGCAAGAGTTTACACAAATAAACCCGCGTTCTAATAACACACACTCAATCGAAACCCAAGAAAGTGAGTACTCACGATTAGACGGACAGAGCGTCGCGATAGCATGGGCAAACTCAATGACTGAGCGATGTGTGGAGTCATCTTGTCTCCTTTTATGCTTCCTGAATAGCGACTGTACTACTTCCAGGCCCTAGTGCCGGTCGTGTTAGGAGTGCCCTGTTCAGGACCGGCACCCGATGGTCCTGGGGTGGAGGATACCCGAAGACGGTAGTCCCGGATTAGCTCAGGGTTGAGAATGAACCGTGCCGGAATCCAGCACCACTGCTCGGGGCCGTAACCTTCCCAATCAACTAGGTATTGCACGCCTCTGCTCCTAGGATCCGACGTACAGTATAAGCAAGGTTAATCTGGAGGGTGATGCGGTATGGACCGATGAATCTGGGGAAGAGCTTCCGTGTTTCTGTCCATAGATATAGGTTCTTGGTAGATAGCTATACCTTGTCACCTATCTGGAACAGTCGTCCCGGAGGGTGTCGACGGCGATGTTGGAGGGTGTAGCGGGTGTTGGAGCGTTGAATGGCGTTGTTTGCTTGGTTCCAGAGCCACCGACACCGGCGGACCAACTGTTGGGACGACGGTACTTCAACTTCTGGTTCTTGATGGTCGAACATCGGAGGCTGGAAACTGTAGCATGCCTCAAATGGACTTAGATTGGTGGCGGAGGAGACATGGAGGTTATGTGATAATTCTGCCCAAATGAGGTAGCGGGCCCAGGAGCACTGGCGATCAGCGACAAAGCACCTCAGATAGCGCTCCAGTTGTTGGTTGGTCCGTTCCGTCTGATCGTTTGTGGGTGGTATCCAGAAGACAGACTACAGGTGGAATTGATCAGACGGCAGAAGGCCTTCCAGAACCGTGAGGTGAACTGGGGCCCCCTGTCCAAGACGATGTCCCTTGGGAACCCATGCAGGCGGACTACGTGTTCTAATATTAGTTTGGCTGTGTTTTTGGCTGACGGGAGTCCGGTGAGAGCCACCAGGTGGACAGCTTTGGAGAACCGGTCGACGATTGTGAGGATGGTGTTCTTTCCTTTGGAAACCGGCAGGCCCGTGATGAAGTCAACAGCAATGTGTGTCCAAGGCCGACGAGGAACTGGGAGTGGTTGAAGTTCTCCTGGAGATGGTCGATTGCTGTCTTTGGCCCGGGCACACACTGGGCACGCCTGGACGAACTGTTGGGCCACCTGAGAGGAGGGAGGAGTGCCCCCATTGAAGAACCTCTGGCTTGACGATGTTGGGCACATAGAGTCGTCCAGGCAGCACACCTGCCGGTTCGGTCTCCGCAGCCTGTGCCTGGTGAACCCTCGTCTCTATGTCCCAATGGAGCGGTACGATGATCTTGGTAGGTGGTAGGACAGGCGCGGGGTCTGCCCGGGGGACGTCTTCCTCATAGTGTCATCGTCAGCTTTGGTGTTCTTGGACCCCGGGCGGTATGACAGGTGGAAGTTGTAGTCTTCAAAAAATAGAGCCCACCGCGCCTGTCTGGGGTTCAGCTGTTTCAGTGAACGGATGGTGATGAGGTTCTGGTGATCAGTCCAGACGATGAATGGCTCTCTGGTGCCCTGGAGCCAGTGTCGCCATTCCTCCAAGGCCCACTTTATGGCCAGCAGCTCGCGGTCCTCTACTCCGTATCGCTGCTGAGTGGGGTTAAATTTCTTGGAGAAGAAGCTGCAGGGATGCAGCTTTTGGTCTGGACCTTGTTGGGAGAGAACGGCCCCGGCGCCCACATCCAACGCGTCCACCTCCACAACGAATGGTTTGTTGGCATCTGGATAAAGGAGGATAAGAGCCGTAGTGAGGCGGCGGCAGAGTTCACGGAAGGCGGCGATGGCAGTAGAGGTGAGGTGGAAGGGGTGAGATGATGGGCGCATCAGAGCAGTTAGCGGAGCTAAAACCATACTGTATGAGGATATGAGGATGTCGTCTAGGTAGACGAACACCTCTTAGAGTGTCGTTAATGAATTGCTGGAAGACAGCAGGAGCGTTGCAAAGTCTAAATGGTATTACCAAACTTTCATAATGGCCGGTGGGAGTGATGAAGGCCATCTTCCACTCATCGCTCTCCCTGATGCGCACCAAGTTGTAGGCGCTCCGGAGGTCCAACTTAGTAAAAATGGTGGCACCAGAGAGGGCAGAGTTGGTAAGAGGCAATGGATGTCGGTTCTTGATGGTGATGTTGTTGAGCCCCTGATAATCGACACATGGGCGTAAGCTGCCATCGCGTTTCTTCACAAAGAAGAACCCTGCGGCGGCAGGTGAGGAGGAAGGCCGGATAGTACCTTGGCGCAGTCCACTGGAAACATATTCCTCCATCGCCTGCGTCTCGGTGGCAGATAATGCGTAGAGGTGGTCGCGGGGTGGCATGGAACCTGGCTGAAGGTCGATGGCAAGGTCGTAGGGGCGATGAGGAGGTAGGTGGGTCGCCCGTCTTTTACAGAACACCTCAGCCAGTTCCCGGTAGGCACTCGGGATGTTGTCTGTGTTGACCTTGGGGGCCTCGGACTCCCAAGAACACGTCCCAGCCCGGGCCCGTAGGCAGAGTTCAGAACAAGTCGGCTCCCATTATAAGATCCGACTTTGTGTCCAAGATATGAGCAGGTCTTGGTGAAGTAACCAGGGGTGTCCGAGAATATGAAGAGGTGAGGAGATGGGGGTGAGGTAGAAGTGGAGATGTTCCTGATGTTGGCCGATGTTCATGGTGATGAGTTGGGTTTGGAAGGTGATGGGGCTGGAGGAGAGGGGGCGACCATTGACAGGTGTAATATTTATGGGCTGGGATAACGCCTCGATCTTTACCCCCAGTTTCATGGCGTAAGAAGAGTCAATGAAGTTACCAGCAGCACCGGAGTCGATGAATGCGGTACTTTTCCGACACGTTTCCGACACGTTTGTGGCCAAACTGGAGGTGTACTCTTACCGTGAGACGAGAATCATTGGTCAGCGTGGTGGAGAAGGAGATAGAACCTGGTGAGTCACTGTCACTCCTCACCGGGGCGGCAGGGTGCGAGGGGCTGGCTTGGGTCGGGCGAGCAGACGCTGTTCGATCTGGAGGGTGAGTTGTATTAAGCCCTGCAACGTAGCTGGAAGTTCTCGTCCGGCGAGTTCGTCCTTGATGCGTGCAGCCAGTCCCTCGTAGTAGGCCGTCCGGAGGGCGGAGTCTCCCCAGTCGGTCTGGACAGCGAGCGTTCAGAAATCCGCCGTGTAGCGGCTCACAGATGAGCCTCCCTGCCGCAGATGATATAATTTGGAGTCGATCTCCACCTCGGCAGCAGGATGTTCAAAGGTGAGTTTTAGCTGGCGGGTGAACTCTGTGTAGAAGTAGGCTACATCTGAATCAGATCGCAGGACCGCCGTGGCCCACTCCGCTGTCTGCCCGGATAGCAACAAGACGGGAAGAGCAACGTGGAGTATCTGGTGGAATTAAACTCAAACACAAGATCCAACGCAGTTAAAAAAACACTGCATTTCCCATCCGTGCCATCCCACTTATCTGGTAGAGCAATGAAGACATCAGAAGAAGGGGGGGAGGGTGGCGGCGCAGCAGCTGCTGCAACAGGCGTGGCAACAGCCGGCTGAGCGGCCGCTCCGAGGAGCGCCGCGTTCTCTTGCCGTAGCTCTGCCACCTCGCAGCGCAGGGCCGCGATGTCTTGGATGCCTTGGCGGAGAACCGCGACTTCACTACGGAGCTGATCGATCAGCTTAGCATGTTGATCAACCACATCGCAGAGGTGAGCGTAATCCGCTGAGTTTACTGGTGATGGTTCCATTCTGTCACAAACAAATGGAGACGGACCAGAAGACTAGCAGTTAGCCCTGTAGCGTGGATGGTAAACCCAAACACGGAAGTGGCGCGAACAGGCAGGATAACCATGCTGTTTATCTTTAGAACTCTCCCGGAGCGAGAGCAAGAGTTTACACAAATAAACCCGCGTTCTAATAACACACACTCAATCAAAAGCAAAACCTAAGAAAGTGAGTACTCATGATTAGATGGACAGAGCGTTGGCGATAGCATGGGCAAACTCAATGACTGAGCGATGTGTGGAGCCATCTTGTCTCCTTTTCAAATTCAAATTCAAATTCAAATTTTATTCGTCACATACACAGTCATACACAGTATGATATGAAGTGAAATGCTTATACGACTGCTATTGACCTACAATGCTTCCTGAATAGCGACCGTATAGCAACTAGGACCGTACTACTTCCAGGTCCTAGTTCCAGTCGTGTTAGGAGTGCGAATGACATTTACTGAATGTGAGATTGTTTGCCAAAGGATTTTCCCTGGAGGATTAATTTTTATGGACACCTACAATACCCTGTCATTCCATTTTCTCGTGCTCCCAGATTGGCGTCTTTACTTGTTCCGCGAAGCTCATATTACACCGGAAGTAAATTTTATTTCCAACCATTATTTATTATATACTCGTGTATGTATGTGTGTTTCAGTGTTTGGTGTAACGCATTATTTTGTAGAGTACTCGGATTACTTTTTTGATGTAACGAGTGATCTAACGCGTTAGGTCCACCATTCAAGTACTCAGTTACTTAGTTATTTTTTCAACAATGTATGCTGTTATACCCCTATTTCACCTATGCGGTTTGACTATGTGAGGACCGACACACGGAATGGTGTAAACCTAGTCACAGCGCTAAAACTTGCCGCTAAAACTTACTTATGGCCACCGCGCAAAACCACATACGTGATATAGGGAGATTATGGGCCAAACTTGGCTGAGTGATGATGGCAGAATAATTATAAAGGTCTTGACTAAAACAACATGCATGAGGAAGGATTTTTCATTTTCTGCAATGGAAAAGTACAGTACTAGTTACCTTTATCAGAAAGTAATGCAGTAATGTAACAGATTACTTTTTAATAACAGTAATTTTGTAATGTAATTCGTTACTTTAAAAAGTAATGTCTCCCAACACTGGTGTGTGTGAAGAAAGACGAGAGGGGGGGGAGACTACTGTGTAGAATGACCTTCACATACACACACTGTAAAGCCTGTTGTAGTGGGCGCTTGGTCACGGACACACAGACACGCAGATGCGGTGAAATAGGGGTGCTTTTATTACACAGTATCAGGTAATCACACTCGTGTTTCTCACATGTTGCTCACATGTTCTCACGTGTTACTTGCTATCGGATACATAGGAAGGCAGTAGGGAGCAGAAAACCCAGCCTGTAGATGGCGGTCCTGGCTCAGCTGAGTTGTGAGAGCGAGCTGCTGGGATTGACATGGAGGCGTGGTGTAGTGAGCTTGCAGGTGCCCTATAGCATAGACTCCTTCTCGGCAGCATCCTCGGGCAATAGCTCCCTCTGGTGTCGGAATCTATAAAACAATAAGACAAACCATATAAGTGACGTGAATGAAAGCTCCCCTTCACTGGCATACGTCGCGGGGGTCCCTTCCTCTGGAGCAGTCGACAGGTGGAGGGTATATTCCTTCCTGTGGCCAATGCCGGTGAATGGTGGCGCCCCACCCCTTTTCGGGATGTCTCAGACTTATTGTTGTTTCCTCTTGTGTTTCGGAGATGGCTTTTTTTAGGTGAGTGAGGAAGCTTTTCCTTATTGTGTGCACTGGGTGCCAGCCCATCGACACAACACACACACACACACACACACACACACACTCTGGACGCAGTGTTGACTATACGAGTGACGCACACACACTGAGCATAGCAAACGATTACCCACAATCCCACAGTGTGTGAGAGAGAGAAGAACTGTCTCAGTTGTGATCATATGTACTACACTACTCGTATATTAAGACCACACATGTTTATTAAGTTAAAATGTATTAAAACATTTAGCTCATCTTGTAAAACGCTTGCAGACCGAGGTTCCACTCTACTGTAGTTCTCTCTGTGCACAGAACAGATGATGTCACTAATTAGTTATTGCCCAACTGACTGAAGAGTTGTACTAATTACAATCAGCTGGTTTACTTAATGAATGGAACAAATGTGTGGTTGGACTTTTACTTTCTCAAGCAATGCATCCACCTCTGCACAAAAACACATAAAACTCTGGAATTCTCACTGTGAACTTCTGTCGTACATTTCTGTACATCATATTCAGGAAGTGATCAAGAAATAACAAATAATGATTATTATTTATTGTAATTATTTTTAAAAAATGAGGATAAGGAGCAAAGTTAGGGAGCAGAGATAGGGTAACCCCAACCCTAACCCCAACCCTAACCCTGCCCAAAGAGCTGCTGTGCCACTTCAACAGGTCCATCTCTGTCATCAACTGGACAAGTGTTAGCTTCAAGGGTAAGATCAGAAGAGCACAAAATCAAAACCAACCTGCCCTCCCTCCAGGACCTGAAGACCTCCCATGTCACCTGTACACAGCCTGTTCAGACTCAGACCCTCTGACAGATTCTACAGATTAATCAGGACAAAAACATCCTCTATACACCGGCAACACATTTCTTATATGCTGAGCCGGATTTGGCCGATAAAGCTGATTCTGATTGACTGTGTGTATGTTGTGTGTGTGTGTTAGAGACCTGTCTCTCACCTGGTGTTTCCCTCCTCAGCGTGACAGTTCACTCTGAGCGTCTCAGCACCTCTGAACCCTTTCTGCAGCGGTATTTATTTATTTCTACTCTGTGTTTTTTTTGTGCTTCAGTGGCTCTTTCCTTCTTTTGTCGCTTTTAGTTTTGTATTTCTCACACTCGAATATTCTTCTAGTTGTTACTCATTCTTCATTTAAAAAGACTCCTGTTAACAGCTATTACTTGTTGTAAGCCCTCTGCTGTGTGTATTCTCCCACACTAGCACCCCTGTATTGTCAGTGTGTGAATTTCAGCTCCGCAGTGGCTGTGTGAGTAGATTAGGTTACGCGATGGTGGTAATCCTTCTGTTGATTTTAAAACCTGCAATGTCTCTCATCATCTTGTTTCTCTTTCTGTCTTATGTTCTGCAGTAAGGAGCAGCAGAAGAACCATAAGGGTTCTAAGTCTGTGTGGGAGCAGCGCACCAGCGAGCTCAGAAGGCAGACCCTGATGACCAGCAGGGAGGCGCTGTACAATGAGCTGGACCCCGAGGACCGCTGGAAGGCAAGTTGTGGGGTTTAAGCAAGGATTGCACGAGTCATGAAAATAACATGAAATAATAGAAGCAAAAATAATATCTGAGGAAGGGATTTCTTTAACAGTGTGGTTTACTTATTTATTCACACTGAATGCTAACGTTAAATAGAAATATGCATGTCCTAAGTTCTAAAAACACACTGGCCATTCACCATAAAATGCCTCTGTTTGGAGTCCTACAGCATTGTGAGAAGACATGTCTCACGGTCTTTCAGAGGAGTGAAATTACTGTCCTGCATCAAGCAATGACAACAACTAGAGATTGATCTGAAATGACTGAAATTGGGTTAAGAGCTGATCAGATCATTAAACCCTGGAAGGATAGAGCTGAATCCTCAGCTTCACAGAAGAAATGTGGTGAGAATGTGGTCAGAAAAACATCCTGAATGAGTGTGATCACTGAATTCTTTGGGATGCACTGGAAGAGACTTTATGGAGTGATTCAATTTTACATCATAGTACACGCCCTCGACTGAAAACTAATGCAACTCTGGATGAAATGTTCTGACACTCTATAGAGTTTACAAAACTATGCAACATTGCTGTAATTTAAGCTGAAGGCACCACAAGAAATAATACTGTGTAACATTTTGCAATACATTCCTACAAACTTTATAGATTGTCATTTAGTCACATGTGGATGTTGCAGCATCAGTTGGTACTGGGAAATCTGATTAGATTTGCACTGTTTTGATAATCTGGTTTCTGCTTTTGAACCAGCAGTGTTACAACTCTTTATGAAACACATTTGAACCTTGGATGGTGAGTAGCTCAGTCTACGAGTGTTTTGCAAGACGAGCAAAATGATTTAATAAATTTTAACTTAATAAACGCGCGAGTTCTTGATATAGGGCCAAGGGTCACATGATCACAACTGAGCCAATGGTTCTTCTCTTTCTCTCATACTGGATTGTGGTAATCATCCCCATGCTCAGTCTCAGTGCATCACTCGTATAATCAACATCTGTATGTGTGTACTGTTTACTATAACACAGTGACCACATTTGTGTGTGTGTGTGCAAAGCATTTTTAAAAATTTTATGTCCAAGTGTAGTGACTGTTTGTTAGTAACTGTACTGCAACAACGGAATTTGTGAATGAAAAGTTTGTACAGTCTGTACAGAGCGGAGATCAATCTGTTTAACGACAACGCAGCGTCACATTTCTGTGAAATCCAAAAGCAAGTGACATCAGCGAGATTGACTGTTAGAGTCACACAAACAGAAGATTCCAGTAACCAGAGTCTCTGTCAGACAGAAGTGATTCCGTGTGTGTGTGTGTGTGTGTGTGTGTGTGTGTGTGTGTGTGAAAGTCATCCTACACAATAGCCCCCCCCACCCCCACCCGCCTCTGCTCCTGTTCTCGTCTAACACCAGTCACCAGTCACCAGTCTAACACCAGTTCACATTAAAGTGAAGTTTAATTTGTTTAATTTTTGGGTTGTGGAACAAATCATCAGAGTTTCCATTATTTTTTATGGAATAACTCACTTTGATCTACAAGTGATTTGATACACAAGCACGCTTCCAGAGCGAATTATGCTCACAATCCAAGGTTTAACTGTGTAAAAAAACACTATTTGCTTAATGAGTTTGTGATTACCTTAAACTGTGTCTTTTCCCACAGGTCTCATACTCTCGCCACATCAGACCCGACATGAAGACTCATCTGGACCGGCCACTGGTGGTGGACCCTCAAGAAAACCGAAACAACAACACTAACAAAAACAGGCCAGGAGAGGAGCTTCTGCACAAACGGCCGCCATTGCATTCGACAGTAGCTGGTGGAGGAGGAGGATCTGCTCCAGCATGGAATTTGGAGAGAGGACAATCTATAGAGTCTCACCAAATTTGCAGGAAGTCTGAGAACCAAAGCCATGCTAGCACAGAGGGAACTGAGCAGGGCATGAGGGATCCACACCGAAAGAGAGAACATCGCGGGCAAAGAAATGGACGCTCCCGCCAACATCGCAAGGGTTTGGATGATGAAGCTGAGAATGGTGGAGGAGGCAGGAGGCACCGAATCAAAGGTACAGAGGGTGTGATTGAAAGTGAGCAAGCAGACGGAGCTGAGCGGAGACAGAGATGTCACCGACATGGAGAAAAAGAGGGACGGAGGGAAAGAGGAGAGCAGGGGGAGAGGGGGCGACATCGCAGAAAGTAAGTTTATGTTTACATTATCAAAATTTTAAAGCATGAGTACATTTTTATGCTCTGCAGTTTTGTCTTTACATGCTTTCCTTTCTATTTCTTGTCTTTCTCTTTCTCTCTTTCTATCTCTCTAGGGATGGCCCTACTTTGTCCACCACTCGTCCTATTCAAAAAACTCTGTCTAGACAGGACAGCCAGTATAGTGAGGACCTGGACAATGTGATGAACAGTAAGCTCGCTACTCAGCCACTGGTTCCCTCAGACCCCCGTGGGCCAAGCAGTCGCTCCACACCTCACTCCAGCCTCCTCAGCCTGGTCAGCAGCACACGTGGTTCCTGCTTGGCTCCTACCACTACAGCGAGCAATTTTATTCTCACCAACCCTGCCTCTACTACCATTAACCTTGTTCATCTCGATGCCAAGCCAGACTACACAGCCATAGACATGCCACCTATGTTCCCTTCTGCCAATGCCATTCTGCAAGGTGTGAAAATGTCCTAATGTTGTGTGTGGGATGTCGTAAGTGCCTTAAGTGGTTAAGATCAGGAACGGTCAATAAACTTAAAAGACAACAGTTACACTAGAGGTTTGTTGTCTCTAAGTTGATTTGTAAACATCTGTCTCAGCTCTTCTTTAATCTTTTTCCCACAGTCAATAAGAATGCCAACACAGAACCACTGCCCAAGAAGGAGGATTTAAAAGGTGATGATGATGATGATGACAAAGATGACGGGGGGCCTAAACCAATGCCGCCTTACAGTTCTATGTTCATCCTCTCCACTACTAACCCGTGAGTTCAGCACTCTGTAATTGCAAGTACCTAACCTGTAGCTCTTAAACTACATCAACACGGGAATGTGCATCATCTGTGTCAACCACCTAGAGTGTGTACACAGCATCTCATGATTAAAACTACAACTCTACCATTACACAAATGAACCTGACAATAAACTTCCCGGATGCTGCCCTGTGTCAATCCCTGGGTTCATCATACACACTCAAAGCAGAATCAATTCCATGCTGCCTCAAGCTTGACTAATCTGTTTAGTGATCATTGAGAATCTTGGCTTTGACTGGTGAAACTGGTGCCCCCTGGTTGCTTGCCTGCACTGCTCGTGGCCATGTTTTCTGGTCACAATTGATTTTCCAGCACGGCTACTACATTAAACTGTCATATCGTGTGTTTAAATCTGTGTGTGCATGTGTGTGTGTAGGTTTCGCAGGTTGTGTCACTATATTGTGACCCTGAGGTACTTTGAGATGTGCATTCTTCTGGTCATTGCTATGAGCAGTATTGCTCTTGCTGCTGAAGACCCAGTGTGGCCCGACTCCCCCCGGAACAATGTGAGTCAGTTCTTCTGCTTAACACACTCCATCTGTTCTCTGGCTACACTCCTGTGAAATCTCCTTCCAACAGCATGGACACCAAATCTGTAACGGTCTGTCCAGCCCCATTGCCCTCAGTGCTACAGTCCAACTCCATGTCCTTCTGTCTCAATCTGTAGGTTCTGCGTTACTTTGACTACGTCTTCACAGGTGTGTTCACCTTCGAGATGCTTATAAAGGTAAGCACCTTAAAAAATTTTAAACATCTTAAATACTTTCTTTCAATGAACATAGATGTTTCTAGCCAAGACATGATATCTCTCTCTCTCTTGCTCCCTTTGTCTCCAAGATGGTGGATCTGGGTTTGGTACTTCATCAGGGCTCATATTTCCGTGACCTGTGGAACATTCTGGACTTTATAGTGGTCAGTGGTGCTTTGGTAGCCTTCGCATTCACGTAAGTGTCCACAGGACCCACAGCCATGTCGTGCTGTGTAATTGAGGTTGTGTGTCCCTAGTGTTTTTTGTTCCTCCCCATGCTTGCTGCATGTCCTTTATTCTTCTTGTGCCTCTATCGGTAAAAAAGACCCACATGCAGCCAAATGGTTCCTGGACCCCCAAGAGCACCAATCTACTTTCTACCGACTTTCCCATCTCCTTCACTAGTAAACCTGTTTAAGCTTTTATTCATCCCAGAAACTGGCTTATCTTCCCAAGTACCATAGGACTAAAGTTTTGGGACACTTGTAACCCTCTAATTCGCAGGTGGCCATTTTATTTTCCAATTTCTACACCATATGCACTTCTAATCCAACAGTGGACAAAAATGTAGGCAACATTTGCAAATTATTTAGCACTTGAGGAATTTAGCTGTATTTAGAGATTTCCTGTAAAACTGCTAAATTATACCATCCATGTTACAGCTGCTCTAGAAAGCCATTAGCATTGTTGGCATGCGTGGGTTCAGTAAGGAAAAGATGCTAGTTCCTTGAGTGGGCAGGACAACAAACACACTGCGGTGGAACCTGATGGCACTGGGGAGAAAAGCATCCCCAGGAATGCTTCCTCAAGCACGTTACTGGAAAGACTGCCTTGACGAAGATTATTATGGACATCACATGGCAAAGGGGATGAGCAGAACTCTTCAGAATGTCCTCCAAACCTGCTGTCATCCTCTACCGTGTCTCTACCTTCTGTGGGTTTAGGCTCAGCTGTAGGACTAGTTTTCCGATCTTCATATCCTAACAGATTTCACAAACTGTGGATAATTAAATAGATCAAATCTGAGTGACCTCATTATACACAGTCTTTCCACCTTGTCGTTCCTCTAGATTTTCCCTCAAAGCTTCTTATGAATTTTTTGTGGGCATAATCAGACCTACAGGAACAGTCGTCTTTTTCTCCCTCTCCTCCACCCATCCCCCCCATCCCTGCTCAGAGAATGTGTTGTAACCTTCAAGTACTCCGGGGTGTCTCTGGCGCCCTCTGGCTGTGAGTGGTAATGTCCAATCTGTGTCTGTCATTACTGGTAAGACTGGTAGATGTTGTGTATTTATATTCTGTGTCAGTATCTGTTTGTGTTTAGATTAGGTGTCCACATATAACACAACTTGCGCTCTATGCATTCATTCTTTTTTAAATATTCTCACTGTCTCATATTGATGTCTTTCCTCCTCCTACATTCTTCTCCTGTTTCAGTATGTCTGTGTTTCCTGTGCTCTGTCTGTGTTGGTGTTTGTTTATCTGTGTGTGCTGTCTGTCTCTCTGGCCGTCTCTGATCATCTCTGGTTTGCACACAGCGGAGGAGGTGATGGAGAAGGAGAGGGGTAATGTCTCTTTCTCTCTCTCTCTCTCTCTTTGTCTGTCTCTCTGATTGCTCCTCATGCCTGCCTCAAGCCAGATCCTCCTCCTCTTCACATGATCTCCCTTATTCATACTGCCATGCTTTTTCACACATAGAACACAAAACCAAGGGCAAGGCTGGCGTCTGGCGCATCACATCATTTGCCGAAGCCTGGCCAAGCAGTTTAACTTTGTTGATGGCGGACAATCAAGCTAATAAACTCTTGGTACACCCTGCTGTATGTGGACACCTAAATGTGTTAACATACGTATTTGTGTCTATGTGTTCGTATGTGTCTGTTCATTTGTTTGAAATCTGATGACACAAACTGTCTGAAATAATTTCTACATGTTTGAGGATTAAAAGTGGATATTGGAATTACATCATGATAAACACATTTAAATTGTGTTTAGTTTGATAAAAGCGATTATGACAACCTCACTGACTGACCAGCAGACTAATGCATTGATTTATTTGAAGACTAAGGTATCAGAAGGCAGACTCACAAACCAACAAACAAGGAGACAGGCAGGCTGACTAATAGTTTCTGTAGTCTCCAGACTGCATTAAGATGACTCTCACCTGGCCTGAACCTGTACTCACACAGACAACATGATAACACGATTATAGCCAATCGATCAGCCTGCCCGATCTCGCCGTCCTGTCTTTGTAGATGTGTATCGTCACTTTTACGAGCACAGAATCCAGTTAGAGAGCTATTTAATGTCTAGAAAAGAGTATTGGATGGAGCTGATCTCTGCTGGGGAAAATAACTGCACAGCCCAGCAACTGGCATCACACAACACACAAAACACACACACGTGCACACACACCGGGATGAGCCAACAATACGGTCCCGTCCTCTTTTCTGTCTTTTTGGTCAGAGATTATAGAAATGAATACTAAATGCATATGAGTTGTAAAAAAGTATGGTTAATGCTTTATTAAATTACACGTAGTTGCAGCACATTGTATTTGTGTATACTGTACATCTACTGTACGTGGTGTACTTGATGAGACATTTAGTGCTTTAGAGCTTATAAAAGATAAAGCCACTAATATTTCCATGCGTTATGATCGGACATGGAGATATCATGCTGCTGTGCACTAAACAGAAAGTCGATTTTAATGTAAAGAGTAAATAAATACAGTATTCTGCATGTCTTGCAGTGTTAGTGTCTCCAGAGATCTGCAGAAGTCATTGACGGCACATTAGACCATTTCATGTGCTGTTTTTTAGTTAAATATGAGATTAAGACGTCACTTCTTGCTAATTATATCTAAATTAAAACTTCTTTTTTGTAGGCAGATCTTCTAATGTTTTGGATAAGCAAAAGAATTGGAACACAGTCTCAACCTAAATGAAAGCAAATATCATGTAATATCTGCTCATGTGTTTCTCGCTTGCACTAACTACAAGGAACCACTGAACCTCTGACATCACCACACTGCTGTAGTCTTCTTTTGTGATGCTTTTTCAGGCTTATAGCGCAGCTTCATGGAGTAGTTGTGTGTTTTGCAGTGTGTGTGTGTTTTGGGGTGTGTGTGTGTCTCCCCCCCTTAGTCTCCTCTTCAGGAGGTGAGATGCTGCTCAGGTTAGTTAAGGTCTGCAGATGGACTTGCCCAGTTGAAACCCTCCCACTCTCCCCTGATGCAGACCTGTGTTTGTGTGTTTTGATGTTGTCAATTATATGCTCATAGGAGTCGAATTTAGATTATTAATTCATGTTTAACAATTGGTTATGAGTTATTTGAGTTATTTACGCAATTTCCCTCTGGGATTAATAAAATTCTTTGAATTGAATTTATAACTTATCAACAAACAATGATTAAATAATTACAACTTTAACAATAATTATAAATAAATACATTGTTAATTGTTAAGTTATTAATTAAAAGTAGGATTTTTGCTTTTCTTAATTAAATTATTCAATATATTTATAAAATATTTATTATAACTAATACCACATTTATTCATCATATTGACAGAACACATTCCAAATTATGAACCCATACAACTGTTTATGAATTTATAGTGAACTAGCGATAGTAACTTCCCTGAAAGTTAGAGAGTTTGTAGAAAGAGTTATAAGGTTAAATTTAATAATAATCTGCTGATCTTTAATGAAATCAGTGATATTATTATTATTTGAGGTTGAAGTCCACGTCCATGTCTGTGTGTCTTTCTGAACGGCAGAACTCTGTCTAACTTATTAATACACAGAAATCACATTCTGTAAGGTTGAGCATTTGCACCTTGTTTACACTCCCTGTTAAATGTAGATTATTAAATTTGAGACTGTTCATAACACACTTTCACACAACACTTCGATTAGAGCGGCTAACTCTCTCAGTTCGGGTGTTTTGACCCGTGTTTTATCTCATAGTGGCGTTCCACATCACTGCTTTAATTAGCCCCATGGTTTCAGAGCATATGAGACAAACTGGTTTTAAAATTCCCAGAGGAAGAATGAACCTACTTTGGAGTAAGCCATGCTTTGGCTCGTATTTGTTTGCGTTTCATGAGGAATTGGGCGCTTTGTAGGGGCATTATGCTCGTGTCTATGTGTATACTCTGTAATACTCTGTGTATTTATGTTAACCTATCATGTTGATCAGCTCTGTTGAGTTATGTGTATAGCCACGCCCTCTTTGAGAGTAAAAGCGGTATATTTGTCCCAAAAAATTATGGCTGCTGTGACATGATCTGCCACAAAACTGCTCATAAGACACTTCTACTCAACATTTTTATTAAAATTTATGGCACAGATTTAACTTCAGGCAAATACAAAGGTGATTCTGTAACAAACAGCTGGACAGACATACTGTCACAGCTGTAGTGGCTGGCTAGACCGGCTGATGTACTTGCTATGGGCATGAAGGGTAGGCATGCACTCAGAGGGGTGTGCAAACAAAGTCTTTATTAACAAAACTCAAACATTGAAACAAACTCAAACTAAAACTCAGGAAAAACAACAGGAGCTGACATGGGAACTAGGAGCTGAAGACAGGGAACCGGCAGAAGGAAACATGGAGCTGGAGCTAACTAAGGACACATAGGGGAACTAGAGACAAGACTGGACAGGACATGGCTGGAACTAGAGATGGGGCGAGGACTGGAGGGACAGGACTAGACAGGAGACAGGACTGGAGGCACAGAGACTAGAGACAGGGCTGGTTAGTGGTTAATGAGGTTAGTAGCTACATGGAATACTGGGGACGCTGGATGCTGACTAACCGGGTTAGTCGCTAATGGAGTTAGTGGCTAACTGGGTTAGTACTCACCTAGGGGACCGGAACTGGAACACAAGAAGCAGGGCACACATGAGGCTATTCCAAACTAGCGGCTAACCTACGAGCGACCAGAACCACTAGCAGTCAATCCCACTAGAGGCTAGCCTACTGGAGGCTAACCCTATTAGCGGCAAACCCTACTAGCAGCTAACCCTGCTAGCGGCTAGGCCCTCATGTGGCTACACATACAAGGGAAGCTACACACAAAGGATTAAACCAGAAGGCTGACACTGGGGAGACACAGAACAGTACTTACACAGTACACAAGAGGAGACACAGCCTAGCTAAACATGAACAGAGCAGCTCCATAAATCCAGACACAAGGAACATCAAGAAAACAAACAATAGAGCCCTCTAGAAAAACAAAGGTAAAACAATATAACTAAAATATAAACTTAAAGAAACAAACAAAAAGGAATGCCCACATGACAGTATATACAAACACATAAACAAATATACCAAACAAACAATGCTCAACCCAGTTTCCCAGAACAAACTGCTATTTATAGAAACTTTAATGAGCCACCTCAGTTCAGGTGAGCACTCGTCACCTGACTGAGGTGCCTTCTGGGAAACTGAGTCGACCAACAAAAACTACAAAACAGAAACAGTGACCTCTAGTGGAGGTTCCTAACACATACAGACAGACATACAGACATCCAGACAGTCATTTTACTTATCATCCAATGTATGAAACGTAAATATATCAGTGAAAGAGTGAGTTCTGACCCAATGTACAGACAAAATCTTTCTTTTATTTATATAAATAAATACATGTGTTCACTTTTGGTTTACAATAATAAGACCTGACTCAGTATATGTAGTTCTCATATGACAATCATTTCATACGAGGACATGGCAGCACCATCTCTGTGGACAAGCTGTGATAAACTAGTTTTGTGGGGGAGTGAGGATTGTTTGGAGGTTAGGTTAGGGTTGGGGTGGTGTTGGAGTTGCAGCTGATGTTAGGGGGGTACTGGTGTGGGGTGGTGTTGGGGGTGTGTGGGTGTTGGGAGGGTGTTTGTCCCAAAAAATGATGGCTGCTGTGATGTGATCTGGCACAAAACTACTCATAACACACTAGGTGTTGGTGTTGGGGGGTGTTGGTGTTGGGGGGTGTTGGTGTTGGGCTGGGGGTGTATTCCAGATATCCAGATAGCAGAAGCCATGATCATGTGATGCATTCCTGGGATGATCATGTGTTTGTCCCCTATGATAAAAATATACAGTGTGTACATTCTACTTTCTCCCTGCCTGTGTGTGTGTGTGTGTGTGTGTGTGTGTGTGTGTGTGTGTGTGTGTGTGTGTGTGTGTTTGTGTGTGTGCTATTTGTGCATGTCAGTTCTAATCAAATGCAGTCTTGCACTCCCTTTTCCTCTCTTCCTTCTCTGTCACATGTTGACGTTTTTTTCCCTCGTCAAACTCCTCCTTTCTCCTCTTATGGCCACGCGTGTGTGTATGCACGCACATGTGTGTGTGTGTCTGTGTGTGTGTGGGCGGCTGGTTAGGTATATTGGTGTATTTGTGTATGGGTGTGTCTTTCTGTTTTTTGCTGTCTCTGATCCTGTCTCATCTTTCCGATCGGCTCCTCCTCCAGCGGCGGCAGTGGGTAATGATCTCTCTCTCTCTCTCTCTCTCTCTCGCTCTCTCTCTCTCGCTCTCTCGCTCTCTCTCTGCTTTGCTATTAATGCTTGTTCTGCCAGTTACATAGCTTTCCTCTTTTTCTTTTTTAAATTCACCCATCTGCTTGTGTGTCTGTGGTTCATGCGTCTACTCTCTGTGACTGTCTCTCTGCTGATGAATGAGCTGTAACGAGATTCAGGATTGTGACACACACACACACACACACACACCTTCACTGTTAAACCCAGTGGTGTGAAGGATCCGGGTAGTGTCCAGCTTAAGCAGGTGCTCGAGCTCCGTCATGTGGAGGCGGCAAGTTTTCCTCTCCCACATCACACTGCAGTCCACTAACAAGTCTTAATCTCTGCATTTACTCTGATTAACACAAGCAGCAGGTTAAACTCAGACATAATATCTCTCAATCCTGAAAATGATGTTTTGTTTGTGTTTTTTATCGACATCAGACCTGTCACTCCAGAAGATTGTCTGAGAAACAGTTGATGAGTTTATGTCTTCCTGGAGCTTTGCAGTGCGATGATCGAACCAGCAGTGTGTCGGTTTCGGTTGTGTTGGGTTTTGCTCGTGGCTGTGTGATCATTGTGCATGAGATGAAACTCTCCACCATAACACGCTTCTAAAAACTCTTCTCTTGAGAAAGTGAACATGTTTTTAGAGATTTTCCATCACACGTCCACGTGGTTATTGTGTTCTGTTTCATGGATTCAGAAACGAGCTCATGACAAACAGAATAACATCAGGAAAAAAAGCTGAAAAAAGAGGCTTGGCTGGACATTCCATCCTTTAGGGATGTCTGACAGCGAACGCAGCTCTCACACTGCTACTGTGGCTCTGCCATGAACCTGCAAAGGATTATGGGGAAAAGGTGTTGGTCACAGGTCAGCATGGAATGGAGCTGAGCGGTGGATGTACCTAAAACAGCATGAGCCTGTGTGTGTGTGTGTGTGTGTGTGAGTGTGAGTGTTGGGGGGGTCTTGCTATGCTAGATTACATTCTCAGTGAGAGCTGTGTGAAGATGCATTGCACCGGTTTGTAACTGGGCTGTGAACAACTGCACAGCTGGCATGTGAGCTACTAACACCATGTGAATCACTTACACTGTGCTGGCCACGCTGTAACTGTATGTGTGTGTGCGTGTGTGTGTGTGTGTGTGTGTGTGTGTGTGTGTGTGTGCACGGTGACTTGCAGGGGAAGCAGTAAGGGGAAGGACATTAGCACCATCAAGTCCCTGCGTGTGCTACGAGTCTTAAGACCGCTGAAAACCATCAAGCGGCTGCCCAAGCTGAAGGTAAGAGACATTAGATGTTTCGTCTCATCAGGTTTGTGACAGAAGCTGTGTGACCACCTTTCTGCTGAAAGTGGACATGTGAGTCATTTAGTCAGAATAATTAATCCGTTTACACCTGAGAAGAGTCACACAGCTCAGCTGGACTTCCTTAACTCCGCCCCTTTTCAGTGACTATGGTAACTCCTCAGAACCTGGTCCTTTCACTTTAGTTTACATTAGAGATGCATCAATTCTGATCACAATTGACATCAGACATAAATATTTTCTTAACTTTCACTACCCAGAGTGGGCGGAGTCTGTCACTCACGTCCCCCTAGAGCTGTGACAGGGGAGCTGATCTTTGTGAAATGCTGCTGATGTGTCATGCTGGGATGTGAACTTGTAGTCTCCGGCTGATGGAGTGAAAGCTTCTCAGTTGGAGTTGGAAATACCTGAGGTTGATCTGCAGTCATTAGAGCTGTTTGACTAAACCATCTCCATTTCAGATTTCACTCTTTTGATGCTGAGTGAGATTCCCACTTTTATCCTTAATTTGACACCAAACTTGAGAATTGGCAACAACCCATGGTCCAGTTTTCATGCATGTCATGTTTTCAATTTGAGAGGGCGGCGCTAAACGTTTTATAGAGCAGTTGTGTGTGCCAAACAAATCAATTTATAAAGAAAGCTTTAATGTTTACCTTAATTTGTGTGATTTTGTGTGCATAACACCTGTAGCACCCCCTGTTGGCCAGTTGGTGTGAGAGATTACATACCATCACCACACCTCCCCACTTCTCCGCTCCCTGCCCCAGTTTCCTGTAGCCACCCGCATCAAATTCAAACTCAAAATCAAAGGATGCTCGCCTACAATGCTAAACAAGACGCAGCTCTGATCATACTCCACACCGCACCACGTTCCCCCCGATCCTCCAGCACAGCTCACCCGGTCCCACCATCTCTCAGAGATCGAGGAAGACGAGTATATAGACTGGAGTGACCTTGCTCTATACATCCACACAGCTGAGTCTCTGCCAATCTTCAAATAACGACTTAAAACATATATGTTCCTTCATTATGTTACATGTTACATTTGGGTTAAACCCCCCTCAAATAAATAAATAAATAAATAAATAGACCTTTCGCTACTGCGTTTGACTGATGGTACTTAGTTAGTAATCTTGTAACCCAGTGTAAGGATCTAACCAATGAATGTAAATGTACGTAAATATAAAGATAATGAACTTGTATCATTCAGTGCCTGACACTTCTGCTGATTGGCTGAAGGCTACCATGTTGTTTTTTAATTAGGCCTCAACAAAGTAAGATCCATTTTCACATTAGCAGGTCGATGCAGTAGACTGAACTCACACCCAACTCCAATTTGTTAGAATTTTGCTGTTTACACTGTTGAGGTTCTGAGGTTTACCCTTACAGTATCACCAGGAAGTTCATCCCAAAGTTATAAAAACCCCAGTAGATTTGACATGCAGATCAAACAGTAGATTTTGTTCAAAAACACAACATGTTATGACTGAGATTTGAGTTGAAGCTGGATTAGTGGAGGTTTGGAGTTCAGTGTGCTACAGGTTTCTGCACCTTGATGATGTGTTTATTTGCTGAGAATGGGTTTGAAATGTACAACGGTGTTCTCAGGCAGTCCACATGTATCTCTTGGCCTCTCTTCTTCTGCTGTAGTTCTTTGTTTCTTTCTTGTCATATTGAGAGTTGTGATGTGTTTCCTCAGGCTGTGTTTGACTGTGTAGTGAACTCTCTGAAGAACGTGCTGAACATCCTGATTGTCTACATGCTCTTCATGTTCATCTTTGCTGTTGTGGCCGTGCAGCTCTTCAAGGGCAAGTTCTTCTACTGCACCGATGAATCCAAGGAATTTGAACGTGACTGCAGGTCAGATTACACACACACACACGGAAAGTAATAAAATTAAACAGATGATTTAGATGATCATTGTTACCATTATGCTCAATTTTCTCTATGAAATGATAATTTTCGCATTTTTGCATTTATCTGAACTCCCACTCATGCTGCATGTCAGGACACCGCAACACACCCAGAACAGAATTAAACCAAATAGTTCATTCCTGCATGGTGCTGTTCCCATATTAAATACAAACATCACACTTTCAAACTGAAACAGTGTGTTTGGAGGTGGAGTGAAACAGATTAAGATGGTTAAGATAAAAAAAAGATTGCCTCACTAAGGGCTGTTTTGCTTGGGGCATTAACACACCCACTTTAGGGGAGGAGCCCTGTGACCTGTGTTCACTTGTTAAAGAAAGAGTAAAAAATAGGACCTTTACATGAAACACGCAGAAATGCACGCACAATATCTGATGTAACAGTATTATATAGCGTAAAGGAGAAGTAGGTCATAGTCAGGGGTGTGTGTGCTGGACACACCAGTGTGCTGGAGGAGTGATGGAGAACCATGCTGTACAGGAGCAGAACTGGACTGAGCATGCTGTAAGGTCTGATTTTGTTTCAGAGGTGAATACCTGGTATATGAGCGAGATAACGAAGTGAAGGCGCAAAAACGAGAATGGAAGAAATATGATTTCCACTACGACAATGTGCTTTGGGCTTTGCTTACACTCTTCACAGTTTCCACAGGAGAAGGCTGGCCGCAGTAAGTAACACACACACACACATTTTATATTGAAGTAAATGTAAGTTATTGCATGAGAGACTTCATCTGCTGTTCTCCATCAGGGTTCTGAAACACTCTGTGGATGCGACGTATGAGAACCAGGGTCCCAGTCCTGGCTACCGCATGGAGATGTCCATCTTCTACGTGGTCTACTTTGTGGTCTTCCCCTTCTTTTTTGTCAATATCTTTGTTGCCCTGATCATCATTACCTTCCAGGAACAAGGAGATAAGATGATGGAGGACTACAGCCTGGAGAAGAATGAGGTAAGTGACAGCGAGCGCTTATTATTGCACTGACTGGTTTTTCAGGTAAATCTTCTAGATTAAACCTCCTGCAATAGTGAAATATAAAACTGTGAAAAAGTATCTGCCTTCTACAAAATTCAAATCATCAGGTGGTCATGTAAAAAAAAAATATTTGTCAAATACACAGTATGATAAGTACGTAGTTATATGCTTATACAACCGTCTGTGACCTAAAAAGAAGGGTTTCTCTAGAAGAAATAAAGTATAATTAAATCACTCACTCATTGTCTATATTGTTTGTTCCTGTTAACACACAGAGGTGGGAATTGATCCTGGACACTGGAGGTGCAAGGCAACAGTGCTAACCACTGAGTAAAAACTGTATATTAAATATCAAATAGAGAAATAAGAATATAAAAGAAAAATATAGAAATATAAAGACCTTCAGCTGAAAAATTTACGTCATGTACAAGGTTGTTCTAGTATAGACTTAAAATAGAAGTACATGAGGTGTTAAGTGTATAAATTATAGAGGATAAGTTAAATTACAGCTGAGTGCAATTAGTCCTTATTTGTATGGAAAATTAGCAAAAAATGTGCAAGAAGTATGCAACATTTAGCAATGTGCAAATGTGCAACTTGATTAATGTGCTACATCCTGGCTTTCATGTGTTAGCAGCAATGTAGGAAGAGTGTTTGTTGTGTGAGCGAACAAAAAAGACAGATCAGATTGTTTAGTTCTTTGTGGTGTTCTGGTTGAGGGACTGAATAGCCTGCGGGAGGAATCTTCTCCCTAATTCAATTCAATTCAATTTTATTTGTATAGCGCTTTTAACATTTGTCATCGTCGCAAAGAATCAAAACAATTGTCATCGCACAATCAAAAGAATTATTTAAGTGTGTATGAGATGAGAATGTGTATGAATCAAAATGGTCAGATCGTCCCTGATGAATGAGCCTAGGGCGACAGTGGCAAGGAAAAACTCCCTGAGATGGCAGTAGGAAGAAACCTTGAGGAACCAGACTCAACCTGATCTGCATTCATATTGTGTGTTATGTAGCAGACAGTTCAGTATAACAGTTATTAATAGATGTAAATTGATGTTAATATCGAGTCCAGGTAGTTATTGGAGGCTCAGGTAGACTTGTAGGAAATTCCAGTCCTGAACTATCGAGCGACTGCAGCCAAGTCAGCAGAGAAACAGCCGTCAACATCAGTCGAGGCCAGAACCGTCTTCATAGTAGAGTGAAACCGTCCTCATCCCAAAGAGACAATCCATGTGACGAGATCTCCAACCAGAGGCGTGGCCACCAGGATGAGTCAGGCAGGTCCAGAGGGCAGAGGAAGTCTGGATCAATGACAGCTCAGGAACGACATGTGTAGCTCGACAGAGAGACGGAAAGAGAGAGAGGGGGGGGGAGAGAGAACAGGAGAGTCACATAATGTATAATATGAATGTATATTCAGTGCAGGGTGCAAGCAGGGACTCCGGCAGGACTAACTATAACAGCATAAATGAATGGGAGAGCCAGAAGGAAACACAGACATGAGGGGGAACTGAGATGTAAAGCAACCAATCACCTCACCGTCAACAAACCTGAGTGATCAATGAGAGTGGGGAGGACAGCATCTAAACATACCAGTTCACCAGAATACTCTACGTCCATGAGTCCCCCAGATCTGCTCCTTTACCTAAGGTTAATCTATTTACAAAAATGCTGCGCTAAATAAATAGGYTTTTAGYCTAGACTTAAACACTGAGACTGTGTCTGAGTCCCGAACATTAATAGGAAGACTATTCCATAACTTTGGGGCTTTGTAAGAAAAATCTCCGCCCCCTGCTGTAGTTTTAATAATACGTGGTACTGAAAAGCAGCCTGCATTGTTTGATCGAAGTAGGCAGGTCGAATTGTAAGACACTAACAGTTCATTCAGATACTCCTTTTTTTCCTTCTGTTGGCCTTCAGGGAGCGAAAGCACTTTTCTGACCGAAACAGAGAAAACAGTTCATTTTGGGGGTAGCTGAGGTAATTCACTGTCTTCCTGGCCAGCACCACTTGCTGTAGATTGAGTGCATGTCAAGGAGCTTCGTGCGGATTATGAGCTCAGCTGATTGCACCACCTTCTGTAGAACTCGTCTGTCCTGCATGGTGCTGGTCCCGAGCCAGGTGGTGATGATCCCATCAGGATGCTCTCTATGTTGCAGGAATAAAAGTTCCTAAAGGTGGTATTGATGCGTCTGGGCCTTCTTCACCATGGTGTTGGCGTGACAGGACCATGACAGGTCCTGCATGATGTGAACACTGAGGTACTGGGAGCTGTCCACTCTCCCCTCTGCACTCTTGTTGATGATGGGATCCTGGTAGTTTCCTCTTCTGCTTTGTACTGATTTTGACTATCAGCTCCTTTTTCTTGCTGATGTTCAGGAGGATGTTGGTTCTCAGATTTCTAATCTTCTCCAGGTAGACCGTCTCATTGTTGTCAGTGATCAGGCCTCCCACAATGGTGTCGGTAGCAAACTTGATGATGATGGTGGAGTAGGTAGTGGCCACACAGTCATGTGTACATGTGTACAGTGAGTACAGCAGGGGGCTCAGAACACAGGGTGAGGGAGGCTGACACATCTCTGTCCATCCCCAATGCCTGTGGTCTGCCAGTCATTGTTAGCCGCATCTTTGAAATGAGCATAGAAGGTGTTCAGCTCGTCTGCAGCGATACGACTGTGTTAGTCAAAATGGATGTTGGTTCCTTATAGTCCGTTGTTGTCATATTGACTCTAGTTTCCTGCCATAGCTTCCTGCTTCACCTTCTTCACCGATTTGGAAAAGTTTTATGCCATAGTATTACAAGCCTAACAATTCGATATTACCTGACGCAAGTCTCGCGATATAGTCTCCGGTGCAAAATCTTTTGGATGGTATCAGTGTCTAGTTTCCTGATGAATACAACTGATTCCATAAACACATTAATGTCATCAGTGCTGTGCCGAGCATGTCCCAGTCTGCATCATCTGGTGTGTCCTGTAGAATGGCCACTAATTGTTCTGTTTAGCAAGTGACCTCCCTATGAACTGAGGTGTCCTGTTTGAGCCTTTGTTAATATTTTGGCATGAGGAAAATGGCATCATGATTGGATTTCCCAAATGGGGGGGGGGGGGGGGGGGGGGGGGGGCGAGATTGTGCCTTGTAGCCGTCCTTGAATGTTGTGTAACAATGCTCTAGGGTCCTTTGATGATGTGTTGATAGAGGTTTGGCGCTATGCCTTTCAGGTTGGCACTGTTAAATGAGCGCAGTGTCCCAGTGTTGTGTCTGGTGCTGTGTGAAAGCCTCATGCATATCAACTTACTATGACCAATGTAAACTCCTGTAAAAAGGACATTTGAGAGTCACTAAACATAAGTGGGCTCCCCTTGACTTTCCAGATTCCACAGTTCTGTCCATACAGCAAACCCACGGCCAGCTGGATGGCGTAGTTCATCCATGTCTCAGTGTCGCAGTCCAGATTGCAATCCCGAATGTCTCTCTGGACCTTAACCCTGGCCCTAAGGTCATTAAGCTTGTTATCCAGTGCCTGGAAATCATGTTCTTTGTACCCCCTGAAGATCTTACTTGGCCAGCTTGGATCCATGTCTAAAATGTTTGAGTTGTGAGAGCAGTCAGGGCAGCAGCTAACCTCATCGTCACCATTTTGGAAATCCCTTACACTTAAAAGATTGCGATTCTCAAACAAATGTTTATATTATCCAAAGATATGAGTAAATACAAAATGCAGTTTTTAACTGATGTTTTCATTTATAAAGGGAAAAAAATCTGTCCAAACCTACCTGGCCCTCTATGAAAAAGTAAATCATAAATAAAATGCAAATAATTTACACATTGAAACATGAATAAAATTTCACTTACCACATCCAGTCCTGACTACTGCCAGACCTGTTAAATCAGGAAATCACTGAAATAGAACCTGTCTGAAAAAGTGAAACACGACAAAAGATCTCAAACAACACATCATGCCACAATCTACAGAAACAGAAGAGAAACAAAGTCATTGACATGTATCAGTCAGGAAAGGGTTCCAAAGCCATTTCTAAGCCTTTGGGACTCCAGTGAACCACTGGAGAGAACTGTTATTATTCCTAAATGAAAACTTGGAACCATGGTGAACCTTGCCAGGAGTACCTAGCTTATGATAATTACTCCAAAAGCACAATAATGCTCATAAAAGAACCCAGAACAATAACAAGAACTGCAGGCCTCACTTGCCTCAGTTAAAGTCAGTGTTCATGATTCAACAATAAGAAAGAGACTGGGGCAAAAATGGCATCCATGGGAGAGTTCCAAGGAGAAAGACACTGCTGATTATTCCCAAGACTTTTAGGCAAATATTCTGTGCACCGATTCATCAATGAAAAACTAACACAGTGTTTCATAAAAAGTACATCATACCCACAGTCAAACATGGTAGGGGTAGTATGATGTTCTGGGGCTTTGCAGCTTCAGGACCTGGACAACTTTTCATAATTGATGGAACCATGAATTCTTAATTCGGTTATATAGCAGGTGTGGCAGGGTGGTGTAGTGGTTAGAACTGTTGCCTTCCATCTCCAAGGTCTGGGTTCTATTCATGTCTCTGTGTACATGGAGTTTGTATGTTCCCTCCGTGCTTGGGGTGTTCACTTCAGGTACTTTGATTTCCTCCCACAGTGCAAAAACATGCAGATTAGACTAATTGGTGTTCCCAAATTGCCCCTAGTGTTTGTATGTTCCCATCAATGAATTGGGACCCTGTCCAGAGTGTACCCTGTCTCGTGCCCTAAGCCTTCTGGGATAGGCTTCAGGCCCCCCTCGACCGTGAATACAGGATAAAGCTGTATGACGATGAGTGAGTGAATAAGTTATGTAGCAGGACAATGACCGAAACACACCAGAAAGTACATCACTGAATAGCTCAAAAATTAAATTAAGGTTTTGGAGTGGCCTAGTCAAAGTCCAGTCCTAAATCGGTCCTAAAGGCAGTTCACTTTTCAAGAAGGGCAGGGCAGGTTTTTACAGCTTTTTCCCTTAATATACTGTATGAAATCATTTAAAAACTGCATTTTGTATCTTTGTGTATTAAAATTAGTTTGAGGATCTGAATTATTTACGTGTGACAAATATGCAAAAAAAAAATCTGGTACAAATACTTTTTTACAGCACTTTGCACGTGACTGGGGCTTTATGGAAATCTGCTGCTGCTTATAAAATGTGGTGTTTTGCAGAGAGCCTGTATCGACTTCGCAATAAATGCCAAGCCTCTGACCCGTCACATGCCCCAGAACAAGCAGACCTTCCAGTACCGCATGTGGGAGTTTGTGGTGTCGCCTCCATTCGAGTACACCATCATGGCCATGATCGCCCTCAACACCATCGTCCTCATGATGAAGGTGCCAGGCTTTAATCTTTCTGCTTGTCTCTTTTTGGTCTTGTTTTATGTAAGAATAAACTTTTTGCAGTTTTTCTTTTTTTCCTATAAAAACAGTCATTATGATCGATCAGTGTATATGATCACAGGGTTAGGGTTGACTGTAAAACATAAAATACATATTTGATCTCTCTCTCTCTGCTGTTATTTTTCAGTACGATGGAGCATCAAAGTTCTATGAGGACATGTTGGCCATCCTGAACATTGTGTTCACATCATTATTCTCTTTAGAGTGTGTGTTAAAGATCATCGCTTTTGGTGTGCTGGTGAGTGAACATTGTGTGTAAGTGTATATGTGTGTGTGTGTGTGTGTGTGTGTGTATTTATCTGTAGGTACTGACTGATATATTTCTCCTTTAAACAAACAGAATTATTTTAAAGATGCGTGGAACATCTTTGACTGTGTGACGGTCCTCGGCAGCATCACTGATATTTTAGTGACAGAGCTGGGGGTAAGTGTGTGTGTGTGTGTGTGTGTGTGTGTGTGTGTGAGAGAGAGAGAGAGAGAGAGAGAGAGAGAGAAAGAGAGAGAGAGATGTGGAATCATGGAGTATGCAGTGTTTACATG
>QMIH01001870.1:47788-65989 GCA_003987875.1 Clarias batrachus
ACACACACACACACACACACACACACACACACACACACACACACACACAGAGAAACATGCATGTCCTCACACGATCTAGGAAATCTCTTGGAATTGTAGGAAAAAAACTTTGCTTCTGGTGAAAGAATGAAATAATAGAATCACTGAAATGATTTTCTGGTTCAGTACATTAAAGCAGCTGCAGTGCTTTAATGTTGATTTAGATAAAAAAAAAACAGTTATTTCCACCAAACTTTGGAAATAAATATAAACCTATTTATACATCATTGGAATCATCATGTGCATGACACACACTACACACAGCACACACACATCTTCAGATACAGGCATGTGCGTGTGCAGCAGTGCTGGAAAGGTCTAACGGACTTCAGTCCTCCGAATCCCTCAGTCCTGTGGATGGCACTTCCTCAAAATCTTTGTGTGGACCAGCTCTCTCTCTCTTCATCTCTTTCTCTCTCTCTCTCTTTCTTTCATGCTCAGACACACACACACACACACACACACACACACACACACACACACACACACACACACACACACTTTACAGGACATAGGTAAGTCATAGCGACAGCAATATTAAGCTTATATAGGACAATCTTGTACTTGGAGTCACTGTGGAGTAAAGACATTGTTTCATGGCAAAAGTCCAACATTATTCAACAATAAGTCAGTAATTTCCACTTTATTTCCTCTGTCAATGCAGTTCTCCTGTGTTTCTGGCCCCTCCTCTTGGCATTCAGTCTCACCCTGTGCATGGCCAGCCTCCTGGGACACTGCCCTCCATCTCTCTCTCTCTCTCTCTCTCTCTCTCTCTTTCACACACAAACACTCCAAGTCCAAGTCCTCAGAAGACACAACTCTCTCTTTTTTCATTAAATCTCTTATTTTATTTAATCTGCTATAATAAAATGATTTCAAAGCCATATCCCATAATTTAACTGAATCAAGTTGTAGTTATGAATTCAGTCTGAAATAAAACAGCAGACATTAGCTTATGATAACAGAAAAGTAGAAGCAGCATATAAAACAGTAAGTAGTTCTATAGTGTAACGTTATACCGTAAACATTTTTCCTTCATCTCACCCTTTTCTGGAAACACATCAGTGACCAGCTGTAGTTTGAGTCCTGCATGTCTTCAGTTACAGATTGGATGAGACTCTTGACTCCTCTTCCAGGATCGTTTCCCATCACAGGCACAGTGTTAGGGTTCAATTATGGGTTTTGGATAAAATGCTACTTTCATCTCTTCATCCTTCTATTTTGGCTCTTTGTCATGTTCTCTTTATTTCTTTCATTAGTCTTGTGTGTGTATGTATCTTAATCCAAATGGTATTTAGTTTGAATCTTTTTCAGCTTAATTTGAAACTATCAGTATCAGTATATATACCATTTTAAAATCAGTTTATGGACTAAAGCATCTGTAGTGTTTCAAGCTTTGTGCAGCTGATCAGAATGTTTAAATCTGAGCTCCGCTGGTGCGTCCTTTAGTGACTCTCTTAACCCTCAACCGTATCTCAATTCATTCTCTTAGATAAATATGTCAGTCAAATAAATAAATAAATAAATTAACCAATCATCATCATGGGCTGTGTGGTCGACCAGCTCGGAGACGTCTAGCTGCCGCATGTCTCTTTCCTTGGGTCCATCAGTATAGCCGTCTTTTTTTGGTTGTCAGTTTTACTTTATAGGAGATTAGAGTTCTGCAGTTCTGCCTTTACTGATTGTGTGTTTGGGGTTTCGAACACGATGCCATGCAAAAGATCAGATTTTTTAATTTTAATATTAAACAAAGTTTTATAAAATTATTTCATTTATTAAGGGAAAAAGCTTTCCAAACCTGCCTGACCCTACGTATGTGAAAAAGTAATTACCTGCTTCACTTTACATCATGAAGAAACTGTGATCTGTGATTAGCTACTGTATATTGTTTTTTTATTTTTTTATTTTTTACAAAACTGAGGTCCTTATTATTTTTTAAATTACAAAATAATACATAAATGCATATGTACAATACATAATTTCTCCTTAGGTGCATGAAATAGTGTAAGTGATTGTCTCTCACTCATTTTCTTCCGTCTTGTTTCATACCAACTTTTAGATTTCTGTTTTTATGATCAGTGGTGCCTCATCCATATGTCTCTCATTCAACAACTATTAATATTCATCAAGTTCTGATTCAAAACCACACATTTTAAATCCAATTAAATTATACATTAAACATTAATACATTTTTAAAATGCCTCTTTTCCATCGATTTGCTGACGTTCCTCAATGTTATGCAATTTGAGGGCAGCGCATGCTTGACCCGCTTAACCACCGCAGAGTTATTATTACATCTAGTATCAAAAATAGGAAGCAAAGCAAGTGGTACTAGACATTCATGGGGCAAAAGTCTTTCTTCCCCACGCTCACAATTTCCACATTTTTAGTGGAGTTGAAGTACACAGGACAGTGATGACAAGGACTTTAATTACACTACAGCCACCAGTAACTTATTTTGTAGCAAATAATCTGAATTAAATGTAATGCAGCGCATGTGGTGCGTCTCTGATTCAATTCAAGATTCAAGTTGCAAAGAACTTAATTAAATAGCAGAGGGAAATTGCATCACAAAGGGAAACTAAAATACATCAGTCTATGTGAAATACCTGTTTCCCCATCAAAGGCTGAGAAAAAACAGAGACACCTTCTTTCTCTAATTTTTAAATGCATGGACTAGTTGTGTTGTCTAACTGCAAAGCATAGCCAACACACGGGGATCTCTGTCACTCGTCACGCTTTGGCGTCTTCACGCCTTTCTTCTATATGGAACTTCTAAAACCTATTCATGGGAATTTGACCAAACCTTCATTAGGAAGCATAGCTGTGCGTACAATATTTCATTTTTAGAAGTAGAGTAGCACATTCAGTCTGCAGGAGACACACATCATCCCTGGACATCATGCTTGGACTTTTTTTAGGTAGTGTAGCTTTGGACTGAACATTTTGCTGAAACGTGTTAAACTTGGTTAAAGATATTACCTAGAATACAGTTGAAGGTACATTTAAAGCCACTTGAAATTTTGCAGCTAGGATGTGCTGTATGATGGTGGACTCATCTTAACTGCCAATTAACAACCTTACTCAAATGTGTTAGCCTTTTGACCAAATGTCTTGAGGCTGTGTCGTTACAATTCTGCCTGTCAACAGATCTAAGCTTTCAGCCACTGCTGTCTCTCATTCCTCTCTTTCTCAAGTCTCTAGCATTACTTCTCCACTTTCCTCCTCAATGCTTTTCTTCCTTTTTGCACATTTCCCATCTCTATTCCTCAGGCAGTCAGTTCTGTTCTGTTAATCTAAAGATAGATGGCTCGTCAGGCTTGGCCTATCCCCTTCCTCACAGAATGACTCTTTTCATTTTTTTTGTTTGTTATTTTATTCCTGGAGAACGCTGCTCTGGTCTCACCCAACAGTCTGCACTTATTTTTGTACTGAGACCAGAGTGTCTGGGTCGAGTTATTTTACTCATTTAGTCCTCAGTAATGACAACTACCACTAAGATGAATCAAGGAGCTAGAATCAAGTGAACAAACACTGCTTCCTGTATTGGGCTGCACTGCTGCTTGCTGTTATGCATGTGGATGCATGAGATGTTGCATGCTGATGTGTGTTTATATGCATGTATGTGTGGGTGGTGATAGGTGTTGCATGCCAAAGGACGTCCTCTGGTATTGTCACACTTGTTGCACAAACGTTCAGATACGCGTATGTATCCAGAAGCAGGAACGTTCCAGACCAGAGGTGAATGAACTGAACATTAAAGCAGCAGGAGATTCTGTTCTGTTTTAATTTGTTCAATCATCCATGACTCTGACTCGATCTGGAGAAACTCATTAAAGGAAAGCTCTTTGACTGACTGTGCAATCACTGAGCCTGTGAGGGTGAAAGTACTCTTTCTCATTAAAAGCTTAGTGCAACCCAAAAGCTGAAAGATTCTCATGATTAATTAATAATTAAATAAAGAGCTACAGTAGTGAAGGTGAGCAGCTTACAGTTACTGGAGTGGAATAAATATACGAAATGTCTAATGGCTACATTGGTACCCTCACAGACATAGCAATCTGAATCAAACCAGTTATTTCTTGTATACCAAAGACACATAAAGACAGAAAGTTGTGCTTTCAGTGAAGGCCAGAGTGCATGCTGCTAGGGAGGAACTGAAGGAAGCACAGAGAGCCATTGAGCTTCTCCTACCACTATCTCATACCAACTGCCTTCCAGTTTCAGTGTCACACACACACACACACACACACACACACACACACACACACACACACACACACACACACACACACACACACTACTCGGGGTGGGTAAGAATGCTCTCACGCTCCCAAAGAATAACCTGTTCTGATTGGCCCCCTGCAGAGGCTCCTGCGAATGGATTTGCCAGTTGCAGATGACAACACGGTGCACTTCAACTCTACTCTCATGGCCTTAATCCGCACTGCTTTGGACATCAAGATCGCCAAGGGTGGGGAAGGTTTGGCGTCTCTTTTTACCTTCTGTCCATCTCTCCTACATTTTATCCTGATGTAGCTTCTGTAATAGACAGAATGTGGGAGCAGCATTAAGGACGAGCTCACAAGGCTAGCGCTTTTGAACTCAGAATAGAATTTGTTCTTCATGCATATGTACAAGGTGTCTCAAGTGTACTTTTGCATTTTGGTGTGGATACTCAGATCAGTTTGATTGTACAGGGTGCATGTGTTTATGAATGGCGGTTTGTCCCCATGACTCTGTGTTTAGGGGGTGTTGATAAGCACCAAATGGATGCTGAACTGAGAAAAGAGATGATGGCAATTTGGCCCAATCTCTCACAGAAGACTCTGGACCTGCTGGTCACACCTCACAAGGGTAAGTCAAAAAGAGAGAGGTTTGTGCGTCTGGGCTTCTTTCACCCTTTTGCCCCTGAGGATCGCTTCCCCTCCGCCTGTCCGGTCCGCTGCTCTGCACCCTCTGATGAGCCACGAACGTCAGCATGACTTTCTCCCAAAAACCTGCATATGTTCTACACAACATGGTGCACTAAGGTCACACACAACTCCACCTTAAAAGACATTTTAATAGATATAGTAAGGACATGCAGAGAATCACATACTGAAATTTCAAACTGTTTAATACCAAGGTCTGTTTTATAACAGCATGAATAGAATGCAGTATTTTAAGTGAATTTTGACACATTGAATAATGAAATGATGGAGTCTACTTGCTAATATACATCCCTGCTAATATGCACACACACACACACACACACACACACACCCCAGCACATAACCGCACCCACAGCACTCCTCAGAAGATCTCGTGCTGGCTCTCAGATTTCTGTGCCTCGTATCAGAGGGTGTGTGACTATAGACTTAAACACTATAGATGTCTTTTCACTCCAGTTTTTTTTCTTCTTTCTTTTTTTTGTGAATACATATGCGCAAAAGTCTTGCCACAAAGAATTAAAGAACATATGATGAAGCTTGTACAAATAAAATTGCTGACAAGCATGAGACTTTGCAGCAGTTTATTCATAGGAATAACAATTTTTGCAAAGTCATTTTGATGATTACAGTTAGTTTGTTTTGCACAAAAGCATGCCAGAAAATGAAAGAGTTGAATGCATGGTGCCAGTGCACCTAAGGCACGATGAAGATATCAGTCTTCATTAAAGTTTTAAAGCATGAAATGCAGTAGGATTGAGTGCAAACATTTTTGCTCCTCTAATGAGGTGTATAATTTGTTGCTCTTATAAATGTATGAACATTTCTTAAACTCTGCATGGATAAGTTTCAAATGAAGCAGATCCTCTATGCTCCAAACACTTTCCCCTGATGGACTGTTTTTAAGCTTTTACACATTCTGAAGCTCAGTTGCACTTGATCATAAATGAAGTCTTAATGTCACTGGAATGTCAGCTTTAGTCAACAAGCTACTAGACCATTTTATCATCAACCCTCACGTAAGGTTGATAATAAAGTCTATACTGCACGTTATGAATTGTAATTTATTTCAATATGTATAAGAATGAAAAGTTTCTACAGACAGACTTATAGAATAAAAGATTAAAACAAGTTATAGATGTCTAAGGCAGATCAATAACTTACATTTTAATTGAGATTAAGTGGAATCTTAATTACAAAAACTAATTAAAAGTCAATTTAAAAGACCTATAAAAGAAGAAGAATTCATGTTAAAAAGCTACATTTTAATTTCGAATGAAAACAGAAGTTTCTTTTCTCTAGAACATTCAGTACATTTACATGACGTTGTGTTAGTTCAACTATAACCAAACTTTTAACATAAATGCAAACATGTTAGTGTAATATAAATCATACTAACTGTAAAAACCTGGCAGTAGGGCTTCTGCTGCACGTGTGCCTCAATCAGACACAGGGATCTGCCAAGGCGCTCCGCCCCTGAGACCCAGAAGTTGAACAGAAGAAGCCACTGATGATATGGCCACGCCTTCGTACTGTATAGCACCATAAACCACGAGCGACAGTGTACATCTCATTTGTACAAAAAGTAAAGCACATAGCACGTATGAAATGTACAGCACTGCAAAATTGTGAATGTACAGCACTGGGAAAATATTCTGTGGACTGATAAGACAAAAGTTGAACTTTTTGGAAGGTGTGTCTGGAGCTTTGCAGCTCCATTATTGATGGAATCATGAATTCTGTGCTCTACCAGAAAATCCTGAAGCTCAGTTCATGACCTCCAGTTCAGGTGCTCTTGGGTTATAAAGCGAGACAATGATCTAAAAGACACAGCAAGTCCACTTCTGAATGGATAAAAAAAGTGGCCTGGTCAGACTTCAATCTGATTAAGATGCTTAAACAGGCCGTTCATGCTTGAAAAGCCTCCAATGTGGATGAAATTCCTTTACTGCGATGTGAAAGATCAAAGAAGTGCAAGTTATCGCAAGTTCATGAACAATGTTGCTGCTGCCAAGCCGGCACAACCAGTTTTTAGGTTTAGGGGCAATTACTTTTTAAAAATAGGGCTAGACAGGTTTGGACAGCTTTTTCCCTTAATAAATGAAATAATCATTTAAAAACTGCATTTGCATTTAACCTGGGTTACTTAGTGTCATATTAAAATTAGTTTAATGATCTGAATCTTTTAAATGTGACAAATATGCAAAAAAGAGAAAAAAAATCAGAAAGGGGCAAATACTTTTTCATTGCACTGTATCAGCACTTATCGTTATTGTGACATGCTTCAGTCGATAGATCACTTCTCCTGCTCATTCTGTACACTGAGACAAGGACAAGTCTCCAAAGTAGTCCGAGCTCTGACCACGACGCCTCTGAACTGTTCATGTGAACGTACTGAGTGTTTCACAGTTTAGTGGCTGTGATGATCTGATGAGAACACGTTCTATGTTCTGTGATGATTATTAAAGCAGTCCTGTTCCCTCTGAGTGATGTTCAGTCAAAAGATAACAGAATTTAAATAATAGTCAGTATTCATGGGGAACTCAACAGTGCCGGAATAGAAAGAGCGATGATCCAGTAAAATGATCCAGGCCTGAAATAGAGCAACATATTCTCTGTGGAATCTGGAAATCTAAAATGTTTCAGTAAAATCCGAACAGAATTTGCGATAGCCATTCTGCTAAAGTATATGGATTTTCTACTATTTACATAAGTTTAGTAACGTAATAATAAAGTGAAAAAGAAAAGGGGAGTTTGTGTGTTGAACTACTGATTGACTGCTTGGGGAATTGTTGGTCTGCTCACTGACTGCAGTGATCTAACACCTCAAATTCAGCATCAGAAGGTGAAATAGCATGAAAACAGGCTCTCAGACTGAGGTTCGTGTTTTTATTTATTAGGAAATGAATAAAATAGTCAGACATTCCTCCCAAACAATCTGCGAACGTAAGAAGCATATTACAGATCAACTGTTTTATTATTTCAACAAGTCTGTTTGTGAAAAGACTATATGCTGTGTGTGTGTGTGTGTGTGTGTGTGTGTGTGTGTGTGTGTGTGTGTGTGTGTGTGTGTGTGTGTGTGTGAGAGAGAAAGAGAGAGTGAATGCCCCCCCCACCCCCGCTCAGGGTCCACCTCCCCGTGTCTAATCGTGCAGGGTAACTTTTCCTTCTCTCAGCAGCGACAGACCTGACAGTGGGAAAGATTTACGCAGCCATGATGATCATGGAGTATTACAGACAGAGCAAAGCCAAGCGCACTCAGGCTCTCCGAGATGAACAGGTACGGCCACACACAGCTTTGCTTTCTGACTCTTCTGCTCTCACACTTTTTCATCCTTTCTCTATAGATCACTCCTGCCGTCTCACTCTTGCTTTTTGTGTATGAATCTCAGTTGAAATCGTTGTCATGAAGCATTTTTACACAAATCCAGATGTAGGTGTAGCTCTGGTAACAAAGCCAAAGGTGACAGTGGTGACTCCCTCAGAAGGAAAAAAAAAAACTTAAAAGGAACCAGACTCAAAGGGCAAGTTCTTCTCTTCTGGGTGACACCAGGCAGGATGATTAGGACGCAGTACTCTTGTACAGTAGAGTCTGTGGAGTCAAGCAGTGCTCTGTCTCTTGAAGAAGCATCAAGGTAATTTTGGAGATTATAAAAAGGTCTTGAGTGTAAACTTAGCACAATCATTGGGCTGCCATGTTTCTCATGTAATTTCAGCTGCAGAACTACCTCAGGGTCCAAAATTCTAAGGAGGCTCCTCTTCATGCCCTTAAAGACATTTAACAATCTGTGTGGTTTTCCTTCCCTTGCCACATTTAGTTCCTCCCTTAATACTTTCTTGAAGAATCCGCTTCAATTTGTGTCACTAATTCTTCACAGTCTTCCTTCAGGTAGTCCAGGACTTTAGATAACCCATCTTCCTTCACTGCCCGGATAAAAGTGATCTTTGTGTAGTTGTTGTTATCCCTCCTGAGTACATGTCCTATGTACTTCCATCATCTAGCTTGAAAGGGTTGACAGAAGGGCACAGTTCTCGTGGCCTCACACAGACAGTCATTAGATATCTTGTTTGGTCAGTAGGAGCCTCTACAGGTCTGTGGAGCTTCTCAGATTCTTTATCTAAGTTAACAACTCCACAGAGTTCATATCTGCCACTCCAAGCTCCAGTTAGCGCTCAGGAAGCCTTCTGGATGAGAGGTGAAATTTCTTCAGGAACTTGAAGTAAGTCTGGTTGCCACTAAATGGTAGTTTGGGGATTTTCTACAACAGGTCTCTTTAAATTCAGTCCTGGAGGACCAGAGTCCCACACAGTTTGTAATTCAACACGTACACACCCATTGAACCTGGGAATCAACAGATAGCTTGAATCGGCTGAGCAAAAAAATCACCAAACTGTGATGAACACTGGTCTCCCAGGACTGGAGTCTAAGAGTCCTGCTCTGCAACCTCATTCTGTGAAAGTCTTTGAGGTCTGCCAGTAACCCTCTACATTGCCTTGAAAAAGTATTTGCTCGCTTCCTGATTTTTTTCCGCATTTGTAACACTTAAACGAATACAGATCATCAAGAATTTATTTTTTATTCAAATTCAAGTTTTTAAATAATGATTTCATTTATTAAGGGAAAACCTGTGCCTACCTGGTCCTATATGAAAAAGTAATTGCCCCCTCCCTTGCTAAATCATTCATGAACGGTGAGAGACATTATTCACAAACAGTGGTGAACCCTCCCAGGAGTGGCCGGCTGACCAAAATTACTTCAATAGTTTACACAATGACGCTTAATATATTATAAAATATGCCGAGAGACTTTCCACACACACAGCTTTAGTGAAGATTACTAGTAATTTACCTAAAATTACATTTAAAATTACATTTAGTAAATTTAGTTTTTTTTATTTGTGTGCTACAAACGCACTTTTATCATAAAATACACTATAGCCGGCTGTTAGCACAGAATATTAAAACATGACCTCCTCTCACCCCCMTRTCAAWGTGCGACTAAAACGGCGGAAAAGCGAATAAACATGAAAATGAGCTCCTACCACAACTACAACATTTAAAATTTAGGTAAAAATTTATATAAACTTACCATAAANAAATCCTGCCAGCATTAAGTGGCCTCGTGCTGCTCGCCTCAGAAGTGAAGAATCCAGAAAGTTCCTCAGGCCGTGTCTCAATTCCGAAAACGCAAAGAGCGGAGTTGACTTGGAAGTGCACACTCGAGGGTTTGAGGACTCCGGGTATAATAATGTAACGCAGCGTACAGGATGCGTCACACAGCCGCGATATTATTATACCATAACCGTATTATACCAAAGATTACCTGTTAGAAATACATAAATGAATAAATCCTCTGTTTTAATCACTACAGCCAGCGGGCGTTTACAGGTAGTTCTTAAGAAAGGTGAGGCTATGTTGAGCGGTTACATAACCGCGGAGCACCGCGTAGGATTGCCTGGAGCTCAAATCTCCGAAATCGTTGGGGCACTTTTTTAAATAGACGCTATCTTTAATAACCGTTTGCTGTTTTGAGCTGTACACACACACATTCTCGCTTAATCAACTCTTAAAACTCCACTTTGTGACACAATAACAGTAATATTTCAAACATTTTGCAGGCTGCCGTTTGGAGAAATAAAGAATAAACCAGTTGTTGGGTCAAAATAACCCAACCAGGTGTTCATGTGTAAACGACCCACTACATCTCATCTGACCCAACATTACCCAACCCAACAATGTGTTTACAGACACAACACAGCATAGCATGTGTTCTTAATGGGCAGATCTGTAGATGCTGAAGATCATGAGGTCATGTATTTGGCAGATGTTCATATCTGAGATACAGATACTTTTGTGCCCTCAGTGTCTTCAAGCTTCTGTGATTATTTTAAGTTCTTCTAATACTGTAAGTTCTGATTCCCTTCTTCCTGATGAGGGTGTTCTCCCATCAACCACGAGGACCATGATTCCTGATTTCACATTCTCATTCTTACGTCACTCTTACACCTTTCTGATGTTCTACCAGCTTCCAAGAACTTACACTTCTGATCATATTCCTGATAATGTTTACAAAAACATCTTAAATGCCGTTTTGCCTTAACATCTGCCTTAATGTATTGAGACTTGTACAGTTAAATGCACTCCTAAAGTCTCTGAACATCATCTTCAGAGGATTTGTCTTTTTGTGACATGTTTTACATTCTGTTTCTGCTTCTAAAATATTTATTATTTAAATTCTTTGTCAAGTCAAAAACACAAACTAAACTTTCGACAAGTCAGTTTTAGTTGAATTGTACTGTTTTAATTTTATTCCATGATCACTTAATCCAAATTGTAAGAAGAGTACATTGTGATTGTTTCTTCATTCATTCCTTTTATACTAGATAAAAGTGTCATGAGTTGAAGATGCAGGTGCAAACAAATATTTATCATCATACAGTGAGCTGAGCACCTGGTAAATGTAGGGGTGTATAAAGCATGACCACATTTAATGACACCTGAGAAAGATGGACCTTATACAGTATTTTAATCAATAATAATTAACATAAACTCAAAACAGCAAGTGGCTTAATATATAACAGGAAGCGCAACTGACACTAAATGGGAAATACACAAAAAGCAAATGATGGGAACGGAAGGCAATGCTAAAACAACCCAACCCAGTCCTTAAAACCCAAAAGTCTGAGCATGCGTCCGTTATCTTATGGCAGTAAGGGGAAACCCTGACTGCGATATTTTTTTGTTACCATATAAATATTTCATGACTCATTTGAATGAATCATGATGTTTTATTCTTTAAGACATATTTTTAAAACTATATATTTACTTCATAAAGTGAAGTTACATAGTTTTCTGAGAATGTTTTATGTGTTCATGTCTCCTACTGCTGTAATTAACATAGTTTTAATGTCATATTATTTATTTAATAAGAAATGCCATAAATTATGCTTACAGAATAGAAACACACACACAAAGAAATCTTTTAATGATACAGCAAGAAATTGTTTATGATGCTTAAGTAGCTAAATGACAAGCGTATTGCGTATTTTAAGCTTTGTGCATATTTGTGTGCTGATGCAGTCCATTGTCCAGTTTTGTATCTTTGGCTCGTCACAGTACTTTGTGCTTCTGTGTGGTAAAGTGGCTTTAATTTTGTATATTTGTTATTAAAGTAAACCAAGACCAGTGTAAATGTACTGTACATGACTAACACAATGCATAACCTGTTTATATCTGTTAATGATATTGTTGAACAAGTAACAAGTGTATTTTATTTAGTGAAAACCAGCTATTATTTTTTTTAAGGAATATTAAAATAATTAATAATGATAATAGTTATAATAAGAAGAACAAAAGAAAGCAAACCAATACAAAATCATACCTTGAAACAAGTAAAATGACAAAAGAAAACGTCGGATGCAATTGTCTGTCTGTGCAGAGCTATAAGCCATAAACACAGAACTATGATTTTATGAGATTTGTACACATATATACATACAAGTACAGTGGAACCTTGGATTACGAGCATAATTCATTTCGGAAGTGGCCTCGTATTCCACAACCCTCGTAAATAATTTTTTTTCCCATAAGACATAATGGAAACTAAAATTATTCTTTCCACAGCCCAAAAAAATAAATACATCAAAATAATTAATACAAAATATAATTTAAAAATAAAACAAATTCACCTGCACTTTACCTTTAAAAAAAGTTTTTTAAAAAAATCCCCACAGATAAGTGTTTCCGTTTGTGCACGCAGACGCTGTGTGTGTGTGTGTGTGTGTGTGTGTGTGTGTGTGATTAGCCCCTCCCCTCTCCTCATCTTACACAGTAAACACCGCCCCCTGTCTGTATCAGCCTGCACTGTGCGCTTGTCATTTGACACATGCACTTTCTCACACACACACACACACACACACACACACACACACACACACACACACACACACAATGGAAACATTGTTTTTACAGGAAAAAGGGCAAAAAGGCAGACAATTACTTGTCACTGCTGATAAAGCATTCTTCCAGATGTTGGCTTTAAAGTTATATTATAGCCATAATGCTACATGCAGCTGCACCCCGTCTGAGTTGTTAGATATATGAGACATCATGGTTCTTATCCATCCAACTGGTTACCAGTGTCATTCATTTACCAGCCTGACCAAAGTAAATGAATTCTCAGCATCCTACCATTAACATTCTTCTTACAGCTTGGCTCACAGGTTCACTTCATTGACTCACCAGACACCAAATCCCAGAATGCCTCTTGGCTGAGCAATTTAACTGCCTTGTGTTGCTGTTTGATCTAATCCCATTTGCACCTGGGATGCCTTCTACCCCCCCCCCACCCAAACACCACAACACCCCCCATTTTTCCATCTGCTTGCCTGATACCAGCTTTAGGTCGTGTTGTATCTTACACAGAATCGAACGCCATTAATGTTTCAGCGCCTGGAGGCACCATCACCGACACAGACTGCTGGTCAGGGACTCAATGGCCTTTCTGCACCACGACTGGACCCTAATAACTTGTAAGTAGATGTTTTTTGTCACGTTTTGCCCCAGTGCTTTTGCTTTTTTTTCTCAAATTGGACAGACAGGAAAAATATACATCAGAATACAAAAGAATAAGTGTACTTCTCATAATTAATTTGTTGCAAATATATATATATATTTTTAAGTGTATAATTCCTTGAAAACTGATCCTACCATGACACATGTTCAGTTGTTGATTAGAGAGATTGCTTTTTCTGCTTACGTCCAGTCTCACTCCTGGTCCTTAAGTGGTCAGTAGTTGTTAATAGGCTGACTGGGTTTGACAGACGCCACTTACTGTCATAATGTCCTTTTAGTAGTTTTCCTTTAATTCAGGGTCTATGTAAGCTGTCACAAATTCTTTGATCATGAATCATATTATTCACCCTGGAGCTCTGAGTTGAGGTAATCTGATTATCGTGGGCGTCATACTGTATACAAACCCAGAGCCACGTTTTCAGCACATTCTAACCCTAACCCTACCAAGCACAAGTTTAAGGTGGTTGGCTAAGTAATGTGACTACTTATGACTAACCCTCCTGTACAGCCAGCGTCCTTATTCTCTCAATTATGTCTCTCTACAGTAATGTTTATGTCCTTATGTTAAAGATCTTTTGTCCAAATTGTATGGATATTATTTCTTCCATTATATTTCTTATGTCTCTGATCATTTACACTTTATTAAATGAGACTGACATATGAATAAACATATAGGAGGCCAAATGCCTTTTATAGTAGTGATGTGGCACTCTCTGTGACAAGTCCAGCAACAAAAAATCTTTCATTTGCAATCAACAGACTCTTGACAAATGTGTGTGGGTATAGGGCATTAATCTAAATATCAGTGAAGTTTTGGGGATTGTACATCAGAAGCAGTAATGATTGTTATTAGTGTTTAAGGTAGAAAAGCAATCTTGCTGTGCATATGGTTAGGGCTGTGGATGGCGGCATTCCGGAGAGCCAGTCATGGGTGACGGCCAGAGCTCAGGAGATGTCTCAGAAAGCAGGCAGCTGGAGCCCGGAAGGCCAGGGATCAGTGGACATGTCTGCAAATCGGCCCACATCGCAGGTAACCTGAATACACACACTCAGCACAATCACAACACCTTTATATGCACTTTTATACACAAAGAAATAGTTCCGACACCCTGGCGTACAGACAAACATGAACCTGTGATTCTAATAAAGATGCACACAGAGATTTTGTGCTTTATGTGGCTGAGTGTATAATCTTATGTATACACTTTATAATCTGTGTGTATTTTTAGGAGTGACAGTAAGTGGCAGTTCTTGTTGGAATACTTCGGGACTTTATTAATCTACTCTGCAGGATTAATCTGTCTGAAGGTTTTTATAGAGTCATAAGATTTTCCGTATTTTACATGAGAGATACGGGCAATTCTGTGTTTCAAGCTGCTCTCTGAAACTCGCACACACTCATTGTTTCTCCTGTTTTACTTCCAGTTTCTCTGTCTGATAGTAAAAGCTCATTTCATCTTATGTGCTCATTCATTGCTGTCTCACGGGGATGTTTGAACCTCTCTGGTCTTCCACATGGTCAAGCATTAATACACTCCCGTCCAGCTCTGATAGGGAATCAGCCAATCATGTAGCAGCAGCACAATGTATACAGATACGGGGCAAGAGCTTTTATCACTGTGCACATGAAACATCAAATAATGTGTTAAGTCAAGTCTCTTGTGATCTCTGTGGCTTTAACTGTGGAATGTTGGGATTATCACATACCAAAGTATCTAGAATTTGCACAGAATGTTGCAAATAACAATGATTTAAGGTCAGAGGAGAATGATCTGTCTGGTCAGCTGGAGATGGAAAAGGTCTTACGCTAGCATTTAGCTCTCCAGTATGGCTGAATCTGTCCCCATTAGATCTCGGATTCTCGTTCTTGGCTGACAGGAGAGGTTAAAGAGAATTACAACAAACTAACATAAAAAGTTGTATTTTAGAAATGTCAAATTATTTATTTGTAGCAAAAGAAAACAACTAAGCAGATTGATCTGAAATGACTGTAGTTAAGAACTGTGCAACACATTAATTAACCATGGAAGCATAGTGATGAACCCCAACTTCACAGAAACAATGTGGTCAGAAGTACATTGTAAATGAGTGTGATCGGAGATCACTTGAACGATTGGTGAAGTCACATGGTAAAAAATGTCCAAAACAAATTTCCAAACACACACACACACACACACACACACACACAGACACACACACACACACAGACACACACACACACACAGACACACACACACACACACAGACACACACACACACACATACAGTGTGATGAGGACTCACAAGATTGAGACTAAACAGCTGTGTGTCTGTAATAAAACCACTTGTTAGTGAAACTCATCAGAAAAAAAACCTTCAGTTTCTTAGGGATCATAAAGTCTGGAGCGACGGAAAAAGGTCATGTGACCTGATGAGTCCAGACTGATCTTATTCCAGAGTGATGGGCGTGTCAGGGTGAGAAGGGAAGCGCATGAAGCGATGCTCCCATCATGCATAGTGTCCACTGTACAAGCCTCTGGAGACAGTGTTATGATCTGGGGTCGCTTCAGTCACTCAGGTCGAGACTCAGCAACGTCATGTGGAGATAAAATGAAGTCACATGACCACCTGAATGTACTGAATCACCTAATTTTAGGGTGTGCAACTTTTTTATTAGTCTCTGGATCTTTTTCTGTGTGATGTTCTGCATTGTGCTGCTTATACATGATAATGGATAACTGCATGAATGTGCAGGCGTGTAGGTGTTCCTAATGATAAACATTTATAAGGCCATTTAGAATGAGTAGTGAGGCATAAAGACGCAGTTGAGGCGGGACTGTTCCATCACACATCTCCTTAGTAAGCTGTCGTTCTGTCTGCGGGGGTCACGCATGCTCTCTCTCACTCTGTTTTCCGCAGACAGTAGAGATGAGAGAGATGGGGCGGGACGGGTTCTCGGACACTGAGCCCTTCCTGCCAATGGAAGGCCACAGCAGGGCAGCTTCCATGCCTCGACTCCCAGCAGACAACCAAGTGAGCACTTCGTCAAGTCAGCCTCTCGCTTTTGCCTGTCTCTCATCAGTGTTCCTTTTGTCCTTATTTTCCACAGTCTCTCATTACACTTCTCCTGTCTTCATCACTTTCATCTTTGAAAATCAAAATTCATTGTCAAGTTATAATAAAACATTCTCTGAAATAATTCTAGACAAAGAACACCATAATGCAGTGAGACAATGATAGTACAGCATAATAAGATATACAATAAAATACTTTAAATTCTTTTCAAAGCATTTTTGAGAATATTTTCTCAAATAATCCAAGAATACTATACCAAATCTTCAAACTTGTATAGAGGTACAAGAAAAATATTCAGTGTCTTACATTACATTCACAGCAGAAGCCCTTATCCAAAGCGACTTGACCAGATGAGGTGATCCTATAATCTGGGACCTTTTCATCTGTTATCAGTTTTTCTGCATTTTTTTTTCTGTTTCTTGATAATTTCCTGCTAGTTAAGCAGATAAAAGTTCTAGAGTTGATTCTGAGTGTTGGATATGAAATTTGTATCTGTTCTTGGCATCTCTCAATTTGCAGTTCAGAGAGGTGCTGATCATTAGCCTGACCAAACAAACCAAACCAACCTATCAGAAAGACTGCAGAAACTTTAGAAGGTCAAATCAACAATCTGATACATTCTTAAAAAGTATGAATGCACCGGTGGGCTCAGCAATACCAAAAGACCTGGACGACCACAGAAGACAACAGAAATGGATGATTTTAGAATTCTTTCCTTGTTGAAGAAAAACCGATTTACAACATCTAGCCAAGTCTGGAACACTTTGGATGAATTAGGAGTATCATTGGCATAGTCTCTAGTCAAGAGTCTTAAGATGCAAACCACTGGCAGCTCTCAGGATCACAAAGAACAGAGTAGACCTTGCTAAAAAAAAAAACCTCTATTATGTCCTGCTCAGTTCTAATAAAAGATTAAATTATAGCAAAGTGAATAGAAGAGGAGAATATGGAGATGGAAAAGAAGGGTTCATCATCATCAGACACACAATAGAAGCACCAGGTTGAACTCTGTAGTCTATAGAGTGCTACTGTTTGCTCAGATTCACTCAGATTCTGCAGTTATTCACTTGATATCAACTCAACTGAGCCACTTCGCACTTACTGAAGACTGGACTGAAGGGTCTGCACTAAAGCAAAGACACAGCAGCTCTGCAGGTCTGATGATGTCCAAGAGCTCTAGATTTCAGACATCAGTGACTGCACAGGGTTTATCGGTATTAAAAAATAATCTTAATATATTATGTTAATTTGTTAGTTTGAGCAGAACTTGCTGTCTAACTAAAATGCATTCATTATTAAATACACATTTCACCAGAAGGTTTTAAGAGATATTTTGCCTCTCTCATTTCATCCAACACCATTGCCATTAAAGCCTGTGCCACAATGACTGCCATGTTGTTCAGTAACACAACGCACACACACACACACACACACACACACACACACACACACACACACACACACACGAGAAGTGTTTGTGAAATAAGAAAGTTTTGTATCTCAGCAGTTAGCTTCTTTTTTGAATATTTCTCCCTTTTGCCTAAGTGTTCTTGCCCCTTTTATCTGACTGATTGTGTGTGTGTGTGTGTGTGTGTGTGTGTGT
>QMIH01001870.1:81425-100092 GCA_003987875.1 Clarias batrachus
CTGTGTACTGTGTGTACTGTAGAGATACACTACACTCCATGAAAAGTAGTAAAGCAAGTGGGAGCCAGAGACTGTAGCATGCAGGCTTGTGTGTGTGTGTGTGTGTGTGTGTGTGTGTGAGAGAGAGACAGACTTTTTTTCCTCGCTCTTGTCATCACAAACCTCTACTAACAAACTCACCAATGAACTCACATGACCGTAACCAGTAACGTAAGAGCCGACCATGAAAAGAAAATGACAAAATCCCCCCAAAAATTCAGAACAAAAGTGAAAGTATTTAATTCAAGAATTGCATGTGCTATGTGCATGCCATACCGTGGAACTTCATCTTCAGGAATATAAAAAGAATAGTATTATTGAAAAATGATTATAGAGAAATGTTTTTAAAAGCATCATGTTCTTTTTCTTTCTATTTTTAAAACAAAATAAAAAATGACAAAAAATCAAAACAGATCAATGACTTTGCAAATTTAAATTTATTTATTTATTCTTCCTTTTTTTTCAAACTTGGAGGTGAGACACATTAATATTATGTTCAGGACACAGTATAACTTCTGTCGACAAATAAAAACAAATGTTCAAAAAAAACTTCTGTTATGTTGGGCAAGGATCTGTATGTTACACTCATCCATCATCCCTTTAACTGTTCCTTTATTTCCTCCCTTGTTTGCACATTTTTTTAGATTTAATTTGCTGGACATAATATGGGAGAGAGGACTAATAACAAACACGCTACTATTATTGAAAATAATAACTTGCCGTTAACAGATTCAGGGAGAGTAAGGACCACCAGAAGACAATATTTTCTAATAAAGAACATGTGTATATACATTTATTGCAGTGTTACACCATTCACACGCACCCACACACCCATAGTCTGTCGCCTGAGTGGCTGATTAGAGTCCTTGAGCTCTCATATAACAAAGTCTGTGAAAAAGCGGTACCGTCCCGGGACGCCCGTCCTCTTTGATGGCGGCGCGGCGGACGCCGAAGATCCTCTCCTCGCAAGAGCCGTCTGAACACCGCACGCACTGCGCTGACACGCCAGAGAGCAGAAGAGGTAGGAGGAAGAGAGAGAAACAAAAACCCTTCTGCGTAACCACCGCAGGAGGAGCATACGTAAATAACACGCCTACGTAACAAAAGGCCGCGGCGGGCATAACACACATACAAAACATACCATACATACTCACATGCAGATTTGGACACGTTCTGTCCCGCATTCGAGTTTACGCTATTTCCCACTCGTTCACCATAATCTTTGTGAGCGTTAGCCGTAAGCATTAGCCGTCAGGTTGCCGCTATTAGCCTAGCTTAGCCTCTCTTTTATTATTCTAACCGAGAGGTTTCCCACGAAGCCCCTAGTGGCCCGGGAGCCCGTAACCAGGCAACAGCCTGTTACACCCCCTCCCCCATGGAAAAAGGCGTGACATCGCCGTAAAAAGGTTTAATGTTAGCCACATGGACCGTGAATGGTCCAGCTTGATTTAACAATTCCACCTGGTAACTGACATTGCTGAGAGTCTTCTTGATAAAGGCTGGCCCCTTCCATTTTGGAGCAAGTTTGCCCATATGCGAGTCCTCTGCCCGAGACTGAGGAAAAGCGCAGATCCACACATGTTTGCCCCCGTTAAATTTGACTGCCCGTCATTTGGAGTTGTAATACCTCCCTTGCCACTCTTAGGCACGGGCTATGTTGCTCCGTACGACCTAAAACAGCTCTTCCTGACCTTCCACCGTAGTATAAGCTGGATGATCAGGTGAGATGTTTCGGTGTAGGATTCTTTCTAGGGGACCCTTCAGCTTGCGTCCAATTGCCACTTCTGCTGGTGTGTAACCGGTACTCTCCTGCAAGGCCGAATTGATGGCAAACCGAAACTCCGGAAGCCACACTGCATGAAAAGAGCTGTATCCGGACAAATATGGTATGGGAAATCTCTGCTAAACTTTAAGTTTGCCAGATGTCTGAGGCAGAGTACTTGGAAAGGGAAAATGCAAAATGAAATTTTGTGGAACGACCAGGTATCTCATGTATGTGGATGTATATGGGAATCGGTGAAACTTTCTAGGAGTCCTCACAGCTAGCAGTGAGAGGTGATGGCTGTGAAGTGTAAAGGCCTTTTGTATGTTAATGACTAACAGAAAGAGGTACTGTCCTTCTTATCATAGCCAGGTGGGGGGATTGGCCATGGTGTGCCTTTGTCTCTTCAACTTGAGGGTTTGAAGGAGAAGCAAGCTGCACACACTGCTCCTCTCAAAGAGGCTATTCAGTGTCTTGATGCATTTGAGTGCAAGTTTGATGAGAGAAGACCGCAGGAAGAGTCAAGCCATGTGAATAGAAGAGCTAAGAGAGCGCATAACACGGGCATTGCGGTAAATTAAGCTTTATGTTAGCTGACAATATAGTAGTAATTTATACCTTGCCAAGTTAGCCTAAGCACTTAGCTACACATCTACTTTTTGTTACTTGCATTGTTGTAGGTGTCCAGAATATTTAACAGTTTGTCACGTCAGAATTATACGATGTTGTTTACAAATGTATGTATTAAAGCGTTTTTAATTCAACATTACAGGAAGCTGTAAGGAGCCTCCATAATTCAGAAAACAACCCACATAAATACGATCCACAAACTGGGTAAGAATGTTGTTTCTTTAHCTGYTRTRTATGGGGTTTYACATMATSATTTTAAATGTAATTAATGACACGACTCTCTTTCCACACAGAATAAGTTCACTTCATGATCAGGCGGTGATGACATATCTGTTGGAGGAATTAAAGATGACTTTTGCAGATGCAGACCCTGAGTGTATAAAAGGTAATCAGAAATTGCTGTTCTATTTATTTTCATGTCCCTTTAGTTTTGTCCCTCTAATAATTTGAATTGTTTCTGTCACTTATCTGATTTTTTATTACTTTTTTTATCCAGCATTTTACAGGACTTACTATGAGACATTGCAGAGGAAATACTCTTTGTCTCGGCCAGGAAAGTCTCAGCTAAGAGACTCTATTAAGACGGGCTAAAAACCGTCAAAGATGAGTAAGTGTACATCATCTACTGTATGTATGTTAGTTTGTTACATCTCTGAGTGTTTTTAGGGATTAACGTATGGTGTGTTTTGCAGTTGCTGGAGTCCAGGTGTAGGGTCGTTCACACAGATGCACAGAGAGAGAACTGTGGCAGACTGCAATGCTGGAGCTGATGTCTGATGAGGAGGATGCCATTGCGTGCCATGCCGTCAGCCGTGTAATATCTAATGGGACCGAGCTAGAAGGACATTTATTTTGTACATCTATCAAGCACTGGTGCATGTTTGTTTTAGTATTGCTTTCAAGTTAATTGCACCTTCATAAATGCACATTTGTTCATTTTTTTCCATATATTGTTTTTTTACACCATATTCTTACTTTGCTTTTTATATTTATTAGTGTTTGATTTGATTTTAATAAATCTTATTACTTTTAATAAATCAATTCTATTGTCATTTTTTAAATGATGTGGGGGATGTATAGTACTGTTGGAGGGGGGGGGGTGGATAGGATGTATCTACATACCTACCCAATAACCAATCAAGTCATAAGTTATGAGGGCTTGGGTTGGGCTGAATAAAAATGAGCTGAGTAATGTCCCAATAGATGACAGGGTTTTGGGAGTGTTTTAAAAACAACCAATCAAAGTAGAGATAAATAAACCAATAGGGAAGAGCAGAGTTGTGGTAAGGTGTAAAATGCAAATGGGGCTTGAGGTGTGAAGTTCTCCTGACAAAATCCTTGAGTGGATTATTTGCCATGGCAACAAATGGCTGTACCATGGAAGGATTCCTCAGCGAGATACATCCGAATTGGTATCAATCCAGAAGTATCCTAGCTTGGTGGAATTTGATGTATATGGTCAGTGGTACTGTAGATACTCCCGAAAATCAGTGGTGTATACGGGAGTTTCCTAGTACAGGTACATCACTTTTCATGCAGTAACTGATCCCACTGCTTATGATTTTCCTTGACGAATGCCGCAATCATGAACTTCAATGTCCGATTGGTTCGCTCCGTGCTGTTTGTTTGGGGATGGTAGGCCGTGGTGAGCTTTTGGGTCACACCCCACTGCCGGCAGATGGTGTTAAGTAGTTGGGATGTGAATTGCGGACCTCTGTCAGAAACCAGGTAGGCTGGCGTGCCCCACCGTGTAAAAATTTCCCTAGTTAATATGTTGGCTACGGTAGAGGCTCTGGTTGTTCTTAAGGGGAACATCTCGACCCATTTGCTGCAGTAATTGACGACCACCAGCAGATGTTCGTTGAGCCGAGGTGAGCGGGGAAATGGACCCATAAGATCTACTCCCAACATGAAACTAGGTTCCACTACAGGTGTACTTTGTAGTAAGCCTGCCAATTTACTAATACGGGGCTTGTACTTCTGACACGTAGCACAGATTCGGCAATACTCCCGGACATCAGGGTGTATTTCAGGCCAGTAGACGACCTCTAGCAGCCTCCTCAGAGTTTTCATCTGCCCCAGATGGTCGCTGAGAGGATTGTCGTGGGCGTACTGCAGGTATTGAGGCCGCAGAGACATTGGGACGACCAGCTGAAGAAGACTGCACCTATCCTGCTTAGGGATCCGGCGGTACAGGAATTGGTTAACCACACAATAGTGAATTTTATTAACSTCGGGTTCTAACCTTGCTTCATTCCACAAAGTACGGAGTGTTTCATCTGCCTTTTGGGCCCTCTCCAACTCTCCCCAGTCACATGGCAGGCCCCACTGTAGATCAGCCCCTTGATGCACTGCCAGATGGGCGTTCATGGTCTCTCCMTCCCAGCGTCGTGAAAGTGAATTAGGAACAGTGTTGCATTGCCCCTTACGGTACTGGACTACGAATTCGAAAGCCTGTAGCCTAAGTACCCAGCRCGTGAGGCGTGAAGAGGGGTTCGGCTGGTTGAAAACCCAAGTTAGAGCAGCATGATCAGTAATAACAGTAAATGTTTTACCTTCTAAGTACTGACGCCACTTTTCTACTGCCCACACCACAGCAAGACATTCCTTCTCTGATGCCGAATATTTACTTTCAGCTCGATGTAACAACCGGGAGGCATAGGTGATCACATGTTCTCCATCCTCGTGGTCCTGGGTGAGCACTGCACCTAGGCCGATGTCGCTAGCATCAGTCTGCACCTTAAAGGGGCAGTTAAAGTCTGGAGCTGTTAAAACTGGCTTGCTCTGAAGAGCCGTTCTCAGGTCCTCGAAGGCTGACTGGCATTCGGAGGTCCACACCCACTTGGCTCCTTTTTTCTTCAGGGCGTGTAAAGGAGCAGCATGCTCTGAGAAGTGGGGGATGAACCGGTGGTACCAACCAGCCAGACCTAGGAAGCGCTGTAGCTCCTTAAGGTTGCCGGGAACAGGGTAAGTTTGAATAGCTGCTACTTTGGTTTCTTCAGTTTTAATGCCTTCTGCTGATATGATGTGTCCTAGGAAGGAGAGAGATGTTTGACAGAGGTTACACTTTTTTCTAGGTTGAGAGTGAGACCCGCAGTTTCAAGGAGTGTAAATACATGTTGGATATGGTCAAGGTGGGTACTGATGGTTTTGGAATAAATAACAATGTCATCTATATAGACAAAACTATTTTTCTCAATGGCTTCTGCTAACACGGATGTCATTTGCCTCTGAAATGTGGCTCCTGCATTTTTCAGGCCAAATGGAAGAGGGGTAAACTCATATTGGTTGTTTTTAGTGACAAAAGCTGTTTTTGGGATGCTGTCTGKATGCATTTCCACCTGCCAATACGCACTACACAGGTCTAACGAACTGAACACAGTTGCCCCATAGAGTGCTTCTAGGATCTCGTGGACTTGGGGCATAGGGAAACCATCTAGTGGCGTTTTGCTGTTCAGGGCCCTAAAGTCTACACAGAACCGGGTCCCACCATCTTTTTTCCCCACCAGCACGACGGGGGCGGCCCATGGCGAGGTAGATGGTCTAATGATCCCCGCTTCCAGCATTTTAGCAACCTCTTCTTCCACAATTTGCTGCTTGTAGACAGGAATAKGGYATGCTTTCTTCCTMATTGGTCTTTCATCGGTGGTGTAAATATGATGGGTTATACCCTTAGTGTGGCCAATTCTATCCGTGCATACAGTCGGCCACTCTAATAACAGCTCATGTAACCAATATTGGTGTTCTTCTGACATGGCGGCGCTCCTTACCAGGTTCGAGATTACTGATTTGGTGGAATCAGTTATCTGAGGCACCGGATTCGCCACATAAAGGGAAACTTGGCCATGTGTAGAGGTACAAAGAGGAAAACTTTCTCCTTCTCTAYCTGGGATGGTGTAGGAGCGCTGGCTAAAGTTAATCTGCACACCAGCCTCTATTAAAAAATCCAGCCCAAGTACGCAGGCGAACGCCAGATCACAATCCTTCATGATAAAGAAACAGACCTCTGATACTACTCCCTGCAAGGAACATTGGGTGTGCAGTTTACCTATTGCCGCCTGTACTAAGCCATTGGCTAACGAGAACGATTGTCCCCTTGCTGACTGCCATTTTTCATCCGGTTTCTTTATCTTCTTCCATAGGGTTTCAGTCATGAGAGAGAAGGTGCTGCCCGTGTCGATGATAGCGGTACAGGGAACCTGGTTTAGGGTGATTTGTACCATCATACCAACTGGATTTAAGTACATGATTAACCAGAAATGTTTAATTATTTAATTAATTTAATTAGTGCAGTGATTAATGTGTTTTAATTGCCACAAGTGTTGGAACCCTAACTTAGATATTAGTGTTTCAGAACGGTTAAATTATTGTCCTGTAACAAGCAAAAACAACTAGTGAGATGGAGATGAAATGTGAGGAATTTGGTTAAGAACTGCCCAGCACATTATTAAACCCTGCGAGGATAGTTTTGAAGTTTCACAGAAGAAATGTGGTGAGAAAAACCTAGAATATGTCATGGAAGCAAAACTTTCCTCCTGAAACCCATCAAGTCACCTAATGTTATGGTGACCTAATGTTACGACCACCAAAAATGCACAGAAAGAATATACACTCACAGGCCACTTCATCATTCAACTGCATGTTACTGCAAATATCTAATCAATTAATCAATCATTCACTTGTCATCAGCACAGTGCATTTAAGCGTGTAGACCTGGTCAAGACAATTTTCTGAAGTTCAAAGAAAGGTAAGTGACTTTGTGCATGACATGATTGTTGGTGCCATGATTGATGGGCTGGTCTGAGTATTTCCAAACTGCTTTATTCTGAACTGATTTATTCAATTCCATTCAATTTTATTTGTATAGTACTTTTAACAAATGACATTGTCGCAAAGCAGCTTTACAACATCAAAAGAATTATAGAAGTGTGTATGAAATGTGAATGTGTGTGTATCAGAACGATCAGATTGTCCCCGATGAACAAGCCGCGGGCAATGAGTCTCAATTTCTACTGAGATTCGGATGGAAAGCATGAATCCATACTGCCATGTATCAGCGGTTCAAGCTGGTGGTGGTGGTGGTGGTGGTGTAATGGTGTGTGGGGAGATTTTATTTGTATACTTTGGGCTTTTTAGTAACAATTAATCGTGGTTTAAATGCCACAGCTTGCATACTTTAAGTATTGTTGCTGACTGTCTCCATCCCTTTATGAGCACCGGATATATGACAGTGAGGCCACAGTCACCAGATCTCAGTCCAATATCAGTCCTTTGGGTTGTGGTGGAACGGGAGATTCTCTTCATGCGGATGTGCAGCCGACAAATCTGCAGCGACTGCATGATGCACTTATGACAATATGGAGCAACATCTCTAAGGAATATTTCCAGTGACTTCTTGAATTTATTGCATGAAGAATTAAGGCAGCTCTGAACACAAAAGTGTGTCCAACCCAGTAATAGCAAGAGTAACAAAAAGGTTCACATTGTGTTTAGACTAATATGGCTAATATTGAGCTATTCAAAGGATTGTCAAATGTTTGCACCATCCCTCTCATTCTAATTAAAAATACATTCCAGTTGGTTCAGATTGTTCCAACTGGTGTTTACATGATGCATTTTCTAATCTGATTATTAATATACATGATCCTGGTGATGATAATAATGAGGTTGAACGGACTGTGTGGAGGGAGTGCCAGCATGCTTTCAGCCCCACTGACCCACTCACACCACACATCTTTAATCGCTTGTGCACGGTTGTTTTGTGGTCACCAAAAGAGCACCAGTGTTCATCTGGAAAACAATCTATAACTGAACTCATGGGTGTGTGCGAGGTTCAACCTGCCCTTTTTTTTGCCCTTTCTTTCTAAACACACACACACACACACACACACACACACACACACACACACACACACACACACACACATTATACACACTTGTTTATATCTCTAGTTCTTTTTTCATCTGCTTTATGTAAGGTCATTGCTATCTCCTTACCTCTCATCCATCATGATGTGGTATAAAGGTAAATTTGATGATAAATGCATTTATTCTACAGGGCAATTTAACACACACAAGAATTGAAATGTCACTACAGAATTTATTACACCTGACTGTAAACATGCAAGGACTTAAGAATTAATGCAGTCTCATCTGAGACAAACAAGAAAACAAGAGTAAAAGAAAGAATGAAATGAACGAATAAAAGGGAGAACATAAAAGAACAAATAATTACAAATTAAAAATAAGAAAGAGAGAGGATTTGAATCATTTTGTTATTTGTACTAGGCAGGATTATTCAGGATGATTATAGTGGAATAAATGAATATTACAGTAATAATTTTTAACTCTTTATTCAGAGCTGTTCTCTGTGTCGGTGCTGCTATGCTGATCACAGAGTTTCCTCGAGCCCATTTTCATTGCTGAAATAGAAATTCAGATCAGTACGTCATTATAGTGACAATAAACACAAACACAACAAATATAATGCATGGAGAAGAAACACAAAGACAATTATGTTTTCTAACTTACACATGTATTCATTGAACCATCGCTCAGATCGATTTACCAAACAGGAAGTCCACTCACTCACGGTCACTTTATTATTCCTGTTCTTGTCACATGACCTACACACACACACACACACACACACACACACACACACACACACACACACACACACAGAGAGAGAGCTTTAAGCACACTGTTTTCATGAGAAACTTCTAAAGTCATTATTTAAATCTATTTATACCTAAAATTAATCAACCAGTAAGGAATTAAAAGACTGTTATGGACAGATCGATACAGAGAAAGATCTCATGCAGGCCACACACACACACACACACACACACACACACACACACACACACACACACAAAGACTGAGACAAAAAGAGGAATATAATTATCTGAATGTTAAATTCAATTCTAGAACACTATAAAAAGTAATTTTGTGAATGTTTGTGTCCCACTTAAAGAATGTGTTGGCACAGTGTTCCAGTGGCATCTTCTTATACTGAAGCTTCTTCAGATCCTTCATACTCAACTTCCCATTTTTATTTCGATCCAAAATAGAGAACCAGTTCTGGGAGAGAGAGAGAGAGAGAGAGAGAGAGAGAGACAAATGACTACATATTCAAATTTATTGTGCTTTTGTTGCCACCTGACGTCAATTATTTAATTGTTTATAGGAGTTGGTGATGATCATGCAGTTGTGTTTTATTCCCTGATAAACAAAAATATTTACACACTTGCTTTATTCTCTTTGACTGTATGTCCAATGAAGCAAGTTATAATGTTTAAAAAATGCATCATATTGTATGTTATACTGATCTTTGTAACTTATTAATTGCTGCTTCCCAATGAGTAGTCCCCGAGCAGCACAGGGCTTAGATCATGTGTTTTGATTTTGTATTTTGGTATGTTGTATTAAGTTCAATTCAATTCAATTTTATTTGTATAACACTTTTAACAATGACATTCAATCAAAGAATTAAGTTTGTATGAAATGTGAATGTGTACACATAAGTTGACATTCATGTTCAGTTTTAGGTTCCTGCTTCGCAGCTTTCAAAGGTGTTTTCAGATCAGTTAGTGCGCTTTTTAAACTCATGTCAAGCTCTCAAATAATCTTTTTTTCAGAAGTTTTCAGTTCCTCCAGAACTGCGTTTATTAACAAAATAATGTATTTATTATTTACTCACCAACTCATGATCATCACAAGACTATTATTTTACCCAGTGTTTAGTGACCTATTCAATATTAAGATGTGTGTGTGTGCGTGTGTGTGTGTGTGTGTGTGTGTGTGTGTGTGTGTGTGTGTGAGAAGGGGGCTGGTGTTGTTACCTGTGCAAGTTGTACTCTGTGTGTGTATGTGATGCAACTGGTTGTGTGTGCTGCTGTGTAGCGTTTTCCCATTCTGCTGATTAATAAGAACCAGTCAAGCAGCCTGTAGGGGAACTGACCAAGCTCCAGATCGGAACACACCCCAGTCTCTAAAGACACACACACACACACACACACACACACACACACACACACACACACACACACACACACCTTGCTTTATGGTTAACCAGCAAGAAGTAAGCATTGTTTATAAGTGGTATATGTAAAAAAAGTGTCATGCCAAAATTTCTGTTTATTTTCTTCACCATAGAGTGGGGAGATCTGTGTGTGTGTGTGTGTGTGTGTGTGTGTGTGTGTGTGTGTGTGTGTGTGTGTGTGTGTGTGTGTGTGTGTAAGCATACAAAATACCCAAACATGGTCCATCATGTGCCTTGCCAATGCGACGTTTTTTACGACATGACTCTTTGTGAAGAAGACACTCATTGATGTAGGTTTTACCTAAAATGCTGCACACTGGCACATTCAGTCTGTACATGTGCGCGCACACACGCGCACACACACACACACACACACACACACACACACACACACACACACATGTTATTTTATCAGTTTTTTATTAATAATTATATATTTTTATTAAACCATATGCTGAATATTCAAAGTGTTTTGATATGTGTGTATGTGTGTGAATGTGTGTGCACACATGTACTCACTGAGGACAGGTGATTGGACACACACACTTTGGGACGAGAATATCTCCATTCTTCACCACCTGACACTGAGATCCAGTGGGACTGTAACACTTCATTAACCCACACAAGGCCACTGCAGAAACATTCATGTTGATTAATCTGTTTATTTATTCACTTAATCTCAGTACGTGTGTAACCCTGGGGCAGGTAGGGGAGGGACATGCTGCAAGAGATGCAAGATAGTGATGTGTGTGTGAAGTGTTAATAATGATAAACATCTGATGTCTGTATGAATGTCAGTTCAGCACTGGTAGAAAATCTGTAGAAAAGTCAAAGACTTTAGTTCTTAACGTGGTCAGAACTGGTCCATAAATAACAGAGCTGCTTATATTTAATATGTGAAGAAATATTAACTTGAGTGAGTGGTCGGAACATTCTGTAATGTCCCTGTGGTCTTCTGTTTGGGTTTTGTAATATGGTGTAGGCCTTTAAGAAAACATGATTAGATTGTGTTTACACAGTCAGTCAAACACGGACGGTTCTGTTAATGTGTTCACCATTTCAAATGTGAATGAAGTGGCTGTAATGTGCTGTGGTCAGAGGCGAGAGTACAACATATCGAAACATGTGAAGGGGCAATGCTGTGGAGCAACCGCTGTCACCTGCAGCTCATCCCTGCCCCAGTGGAAGGAAACTAAATTCCAGTTTAAAAAGAACAATCATATGAACAATCACTGCCTGAGTCTACAGTGAATACTGGGACGACTTTGTCTCCGGACCCAAAACCCCACAAAGGACTGTTCGTGTCTAGATCGGGCAAAATGAGCAAAATAGTGTACAGATTAGATTTGAATATACTGGTCATGAGGGTTTAATAGATATTAATAACACTGTCCTTTAATGAAGTTAGAGTAAGCGGTGAGAAAATTAGGAATTAAGTTTTGTTGTCAGATGTTAATAATTTGTTAGTAACCAGGAATGTTTAAGGAATATTTAATTCTATTCAGATTTTTTTTAAAGGAAACTGAAAAGGGGAGATGTAATGGGTGTATGTCTCTAAGACAATTGTGTTTACACTGTAAAATACAGTGTAAAGTGCAATCATTCACAATTATTACCCTAACCCTGTGCTTCGTACTGAATTGACTGGCCAGGTGACACAAAATTCTTCTTATTTTTTTTATTAATTATGAGAGAAAAAAAGAGTTGGGCTGTGTGATGTTACAGAATAATTTCCCCACACCTGAAGGGGCCAGAGCTCAGAGTTTCACAGGTTCTCCCTGCTAGCACTGGTCTCCTTCAGTACTTAGTATTTCTGTGCCTCTGAGCAAGATAAACCGCTTACCAAATTTGAGAGTGTAATAAAGACTGAGAATTGGACTGGTTTCAATAAAGATGCAAAGACTTGACCGTAATGATAAATACTGCACTCTTACTGCAATTGTTTAAATCTTGACAGTATGTAACTTTTTCAACTTTTTCTTTTCTTTCGTAATTTCACTTAAAAGTATTCTAGGTTAATTACATATGAAGTCATACACTGTAAATACAGAACATTTCCCAGTCTAGTTCAGTACACACATGGGGAAGAATGCTGACTGACTTGACATTTGTCCTGAAGATTATCATTGACTCTCTCTACAAGTGTTTATCCATGTTTAAAACAAACAAACAAAAAAAGGCATGGAATATTTAACATTTCATATACGAGAGTGAAACTAATTAATAAAAAACTAACTACGATGACAACTAACTTTTTCATCTTATTCTATTTTATTGAGATTCACTGTAAATATACCCATATTTATTGAGCCCGACTTGCTGTAAAGACACTAGATTTGGTGGAGAATAAAGATTTACAAAAAAAAAAAAAAAAAACTTTTGACTCACCAGTGCAACTACAACTTCCTAGGGAGGAAATATTTGTGGAGGACACTAGATTCATGCAGTTAATCAAACGCTCTTCTGAGATAATTCGTTAAAATGATCAGTTCATGTAAATGAAGAATGACATTACAATGTCAATTGTCACCTGGAAGAGCAACAGACATCGTTGCAAATGGTCCATAAGGAGTATAGGGCATTCATGTAAATGGTATTTTCAAATGGACAAAATGGCAAAGTGTGGTACTACACCATGGAGTGCATCACCCAAAGAATTGGGGCTTGTGCGTTGTATTTTACTTCTTTGCATCTTACTAGGGTTTGCTCTCAACAATGAGCTTCATGGTCCCAACCTTACAAGTGCATTAATTAGAGTCCTCTTTCATATGGGTAATGTTGCTATCATATGGAAAAGATGTTTGATCAAGTAAAGGTCCCACATCATGATTTCCTTTGTTTCCTTAAGTGTCCAGCAGAGACATCAGTCAATAAGTGAAAAAAAAAACATTATGACCATAAGTTTTTTATTTGGTCTATTACACACTGAACAAAGTGTGAATATAATTATATATAGTTGTTGCACTACAAAAAAATATGAAAATATGGCTTAAATGGTAAACACATTTGTAACCATTTTCACCACGTTTTTGGGTAGATAGTTTTCAAACAATATTTTAAAAAATGTTTTAGATTGATTTTAAAAGCACCTTAGATTTTAAGGGGTTAAAATTTGATCTTACCTGCATCCACTCGACCCACATATGGTTTCAATTGACTGTCCATCTGCTTCTGTTTGCGTAGAGCCCTCCCTGTCTATACACACGTGTGTGCGCACACACACACACACACACACACACACACACACACACACACACACACACTACTGCACATCCATTGAATTTTTTCTCACATATGGACTGCAGGTTCAGATTTGCCTGCTGTTCTTGTCTGATTTTTGTGTGTGTGTGTGTGTGTGTGTGTGTGTGTGTGTGTATGTGTGAGAGAGAGGAAGAAGAGAACTTTGTTTCTGCACTGTAAAACAAATATTAACTAACCTCTAAGGCTTAAATAATTATCTGCAACTTATCATCTTACAACTTATTATAAAATAAGTTGTAATTAATAATAATTCTCATAAATGTATTATTTTTTGCAGCCAAGGTAACTCACCGATGTCATGCGGAGATTTAATGCCATCAGGAGGGAAAGTAGAAGATGGTGTGTGTGTCTGAGCATCTGTGTTAGCATTATTATTACCACACAAAAGTAATTAGTATTCTCTGCATACTCACTGTAATAATATAATAACATGGTGTTACACACTTCCTTCCCTTCAATAATTAATATTAAAACTCTTACCTTACTCATTTTGTCTGTATGCTTCTCTCTTTCTTTCGCTTCACTTCCTCTTGTTTTTGTGTCTTTCGTCTTTTTCCTTTTCACATTTCTGTAGCCACATCTCTGCACCTCCTCTTTTTAAAGGTTTCCCCTTTCTTTTGGCTCCATCTGTTTCTATGGATATAAATCTTTCGATTCATGTCATTCTCAATCAACACAACAGTCCTGTTCTCTCTCTGTTTACAGGTATATAGTTTAAATCTCAGTCTATACTGTATCAACATGACAACAGCAGTAGATACACAATTTACTAAATGTACCAATCAGTTTATATCAATGCAAGGTACACTTCATATAATATTTCCTCATACTGGAAAATATATATGTAGCTAAATATATTAAATGTAGAAAGCTTTATATATACAAGACAAAATGACAGTGACCAAAATAAATCAGTCGCATTTTAAAGTAATTTGTGAAATGACATCCAGATGGCGCAAAGTGACATTTTCTGTCGTCTCGGTTTTTAAATATAATCAGAGCTTAAGTCATAATAAAGTCATAAGAATATCGAATAAATACTACAATGATGGAAAATTCCACATCCGAGTACTGTGTCCAACAAACATAAATATCATAATCACACAATAATGAGTTAGAAAACATTGGTTTAATTTTTTTTAGACAGACTCTGTTTGTATCTGTTTATGTTATTATTAAAGAAATAAGCACAAAAAACAAAACACATTAAAACAAATAGAGCAAACCTTCACTCTCTGCACCACCACTAGCAGTACATCTGGTCAGTGTAACAAAGTCTGGGGTTGGGGTGTGTGCACAGAGTGGGACCCAACGAGTCCTTTGTGTGTAGCTTGCAGATCTGCATTTGTCTCTTTGAAGACTCGCAACTCACTCCAAAGGACATCCATCCCTGCCTTGCAGACACGCAGCTGCTGTTTCAGCGCCTCAATCTCTGCGTCATGCTTCTCCAGCTCAGGCCTCAAGTGCACCACAATCTGTCTTTGTTAACCACTCCTCTATACAGTGTAGTTGCTTATATTAGAGTAAAGTATATGTGTGTGTGTGTGTGTGTGTGTGTGTGTGTGTGTGTGTGTGTGTGTGTGTGGTTAAGAATCTCGAGTCTACTTAATTTTTTCACCTCAAGAAAATAATAAGTTGTCTTAATAGTAATTTCCAAACTGGACAACTGAAAATCTTTAAAGTAATTTTTCTCAGTTTCACATTAGCAATTGAATGTAGCTTTTGTAATGTCAATATAAAATGCGTATATAAACTATAAACCGCTTTTTTTCTGCACGAAGTGCTTCTTTTTGGCAGCAGTAGGAGCTTTTGCTGTCCTTTCCATTAATGGTTGAGTGCAAGGTGCTCTGTTTTCCAAAAATTCCTGTCAACATAGTGCAATAATTAAAACATTGTAGGTAAAACTATAAAGAATGATAGAATATTATTTAATCAATCAGCAACACAGATATTTGTTTTTGTTACCTTCTTTCTTGTGCTCCTCAGCCTGCTGTAAAACTATGAGGTGTTCATTTTGATCAGGCGGAGTAGTCACATTTCAAATGAAGTTCGTTGTAGATAAAGTTACTCTAGATGGCACGTGCCATTTATATAACAAGGCGGTGAAATGTGGCTGGAGTTGCAAAGGTGTAAAGCAAAAGCGAGAAAACCATACTTATACAAATAATATGTATGCAGTATAATTGGAGCCTTTCAATTTGGTATTTGTTCGCACTTCATCTGGCAAAATATATTGTCTTACATTTTTTTTTTTAAATCAGAGGAGATTTATTTGTACATGTAAAGCTTCTGTCGGGATCGAAAATGTTAGACACAGGGAGGCAGCGATGCGGTGAGTCAAACATGCAGTATTTATTGAGGTTTAAGTGGTGCAACAGGTGATTGAGGTGAGATTAAGGGCTCAATGAGAAGGGCGAGGGTGAGGGTTGGCGTGTTGGGCTGGTAGGGAATAGCTTGGGTCGTGTCTTGCCGCTGTGTTCCGGCGAGCCAGTCCGGATGTGTGCCGTTTGAGCCGAGGAAGCGGAGATACGGGCTTGTGGCAGACCCTTCAGTAAAATGAGGTGAGGGAAGGGGCTAATTCCACACACACACACACACACACACACACACACACACACACACACACACACACACACACGGCCCCAGAGCGCACCAACGGAAACACTTAACTGTCGGGATTTATTTGTAATTTTTTTAAAAGGTAAAGTGCAGATTAATTTGTTTTATTTTCATTTTCTAGATTGTATTAATTATTTTTATGTATTTAATTTTTGGGGCTGTGGAACAAATAATTTGAGTTTTCATTATTTATTATGGGAAATGATGATTTGGTTTATGAGTGTTTTGGAACACGAGCCCACTTCTGGAACGAATTACGCTCGTAATCCAAGGTTCCACTGTATATGGTAAATAAGTAGAACTAAGCAAAGGGTTCAAAGGAAAATAAAAGAACACAAAGCCTTGTGAACTTAAATTAACAATGTGTGGCAAGACTGCCTAAAGAACATTATTGAAGTACAGCAGAACTCTTTTATACCCTGGTTCTGTGACTCATGTTCTATCAGCCTTACCCTACTAACCATTTAGCAGGTTCTTGCCTTATAAGGTATATACTGATACACTAAGCTGCTCTCTACTTCCTCTAAATCTATTTAACATAATCAGCAGAAAACATATTCCTGTCTTGTGTCTCACTAACTGTTAAACCTTACACCCTCCAATATATCTTCGGTGTGAAGAACATTGCTGCTAACATTAACCTTGCAACTGTCAAATGACTCTTTTCACACAGATGTTGTGGTAATGCCTGGTAGAATGGTCTTTGCGGCATTTCCTCTCTCCAGAGCTTTGCGCATCTTCTTAAGACATCTTCGTTCTTGTTTTGATGTCTTGAACACGCCTTGCTTTGATGTCTTGAACATTTTCAGCTTTACTTAATACATCTCCTATAGTGAGCTGTGACATATGAGAACTTAAAACATTAGCACATTCCATAACAGCGCACAGTGACCTCTAGTGGTAGTCCTTTACACCTTGGTCTGAAGCTAAAAACAAGTTGTTGCAATCTTAACTAGTGCAGGTTCTGTACTGAAATTCCTGACTGAAATTCTTCGAGGATGTTTTTCTGCAAGAATGTGCATATTTGTGCTGATACTATCTTTTCTACCATTTTTTTTTTAAACTGAAGGTTTGAAATCAGACTGTAATTTGTTATTTCATAGCTGCCAACTTGAAAGATTTAGGGACATGACCTAGACATAATGAAGAATTAATAAAGTTTAGGAGCAGCTCTCCAACCATATGCATTAGTTTTTTTAAAAAACTGGATGTAACAAGCATGTTGTTGATTTAGTCAAGGTGATAAGTTCATTCAGCTGGTCTTGTCTTATACTTGAAAAGCACTGCAAATCTAAATGTAAGGCTTTAGACTGAACTGGATCATGAGATGCTATTAGAGGTTGAACATCCGTTATTTTCTTCCTGATACTATCGATTTTTTCATTAAAGTCTGTAAATATTATAAAGACAAGTAATTCATACACTGGGTAAGAGCAAAGTCACAAAGGTTTTATTTTAAACCTCTGCAGAAGGACCAGTCTCACACAGCATGGAGAAAAGTGAGTTCTATATCTAGGGTTAGGGTTAGGTTTTTGAAATTGTATATTTAAAATGGGTCCACCTTGTGGTTGATGTGCACTGGCAACAGTTGTTCATTTCCTGGTTCCCCACTGATAAGGTTTCAAGATCAGGATTCAAAACTAAAATAGAAGATAAAATTAAACAATAAAATTAATAAGAAATATAAAATATTTAAAATCTATCTAAAAACATACATAAATAAACAAAGAGAAAAAATAGGGTTAGGGTTAGGGGAAAAGACCGTGGCTACAGGGTTCTGCACAGGCCTCGAGTAGGGTTATGGTTAGGAGAAAGGGTAGGGGTATTGACAGATAGGGGTAACGGTCCCGGGCCAGGGTCCAAGGCAGGGTACTTTGGGGGTAGGATGGGTTGGGGGTTAGGGGTAGGAAAACTCGGGTCAATGCAGGCCTGAACCAACGTTATGCACAGGCCTACCAGGATTAGGGTTAGGTTAGGGTAAAAGAATCCGCAGAACCGGGAAAGACCCGGARCATGYGTTGKGCACGGGCCAGCCACTCAGGCCTCATTTTCAGCCTCCCCAAAATGACGGTCGACCGATGTCGCCTGTTTAGGATTCAAAGCTAAAGATTTAGCTTTTGAGTAAGCTGTTGTAAAATCCCTCCATGAGCCCAAACACCCTTAGTAGGGTTGAAATTAAAATCAGGGCCTGGGGGTTACGATTCGAGGTCATTTCCAATTAGGTTTCCGACATTATGCGACGCCTATGATTAAAGTGAGACTTAGGAGTCTTTAAGGTGAACGGCCGTGGCTTCAAGGTCATACATAGGCAC